>JAHZNE010004774.1:0-66829 GCA_027744055.1 Callyntrura sp. NNG-2020
TAACAAATATACATTATTTTCATATTTTCTGACTATTTCCTATCTAGTTGTTCTTAAATCTATTGGTAAAATAGCAATTATGCAACAACGTCTCTCTCTGATTATGCTAAATACTAAATACCATCATCACTCATTTTACTATTACACTGGCGATATACTCATTTCCACACATTCATAAACCTGAGCTGAAAGGATTCTCAATTCCCATCCCATCTAATCTATTAAATTTATCATATCACCTACATCATGAATCCATAAGCGCGCCGCTGTTGAACATTGTAGTTGTGGACACAAGACAGAGCAGAGAGTGACAAAAATGATGGATGCTCAAATCGTTTTGCATAAACAAATGTTGGCGTATTATTACGAATAGGCACATACATACTAAATTTTATAAACCTTGAATTTACAATGAATGTATATAGTGAATTACTATAGTGTATCTGCTGCGACCTGCGACTGTGTGGTAAAGTGGTAATAATGTTCAACGGAATCCCAGTTTTGCTCATTCTCTTTTTATGTTTATATGAAATTGCTCGTTTGGTGCATTCTAACTTCATACATATATTGGCTACCCACACGTCTCATATTTCGAACGAAATTTAAAAAAATCAAAATCAATGAATCATGAAAAATTCAATTTTTTCGCTTGCATTTCGCTACACTTGCTGAATTCTTTTTTAGTTACCTACAGTAGTCATAAAAATAGGGCCAAGCTGTAACTCGTCGGACCTTTTTTCTTGTTTACTCCTTGCAATGTCAAACATTGAATTGTGTGTCTGTAAAGCCAAGCGATATGACAAGCCACTGACAAGTCATGTCAAATGTAGAGTCAAAGAATACCAAACTCGTCGTGATTGTACCAGCTACATGCGAATCAATTAGTGCGAAGTCAAAATATTTGAAAATCAAATTGGAATAGGACGGTGTAATAAATTAATTTATTATAGCCCATAATCATTATTAGCATGGTGAAAGATGACGTAATACTTTTTGAGCGTGGTAACAATACTTAACACTTGTGAATGACGATTAGATTTGATATACTCAAGCAAATAATATAGTATGTAGTATGTACCATATGTACGTAGAGTAGAAATATCTAAATGTCAAGTGATGCATACGTGGGGGTTTCATTTTTTGTATGTTGTACATACACATAAACATAAAACCGACATAAGGGCGTTTTTCAATCTTATAGGTAAACAGTAAGAAAGTCGTAAATGTTATACTACGTCTGCAAGAGCACAAACGCCATCGTTCAAGAAAAAATAACCGAAAAATAAAAGAGAAATAACAACGGACAACATGAGCTGATGCTTATATTCCCCAATATCATAGTATTGTCTCAAAAGAAGTATTTTATAATACACAAGTATGATCTCATCTCACGAACGACACGAACTTGTGCTTTACTAGATTTACTTCAAAAGCGAAAGCTAGCTACGTTACTTATACTGGTTGGACACCACAACGTCGTAGTTGTCGACTACCTTGCTTTGTTTCCCCTACGTCAATAAAAAAATATCCAGCCAACAGCCAAGAGATGTAAGTTCAGCTCAGTAAATATCATACATAGTGAAGCAATCCGGTTATAGTGACTGACATCATTCTGCCATCAGTCGCAGTCACCACTAGTAATTCCACATAGATATTTTGTTTTGTCGTTCACAGGTTCATTTTGTACGGCGAGATTATGTCATTTTGCTAGTTGACGATGACTAAGGCCTTTCAAAATATGCTTTTTTGGGCACAACAATTATGCTTTTTCATAAGGCAAATTATGCTTTTTATGCTTTTTTAAATACTAGTATGTATTTAACGTTTTCCAAGCTGTTTTCATCTTTTTACGACGATTACATAACATATGCATCATTAGTGACAACTGAATTTTCAATTTGGGACAAAGATTCCCTCGTAAAATATAATAAAAAATGTAACAATAAAATTTACCATTAAATTTTAATTTGTAATATGTAGAAACAGAAATGAATTGACAAACAGAATTGGTAAAAGGACAACAGGAAAGATGTATCAAGAAAACACAAGAACAAAAATGACAAGAATAAAATAGTTTGATAGTTTATTGATGGTAGTATACTATTGGAATGCGTTTTGCTTTCTTTTGCCACTGCGCTGTTTGACAAAAAATGAAGGTTGCATTTAGTTGCATCATGCCAAAAACAGTATTTTCGACTTCCTAAATTTGCAAAAGTAGCACAAAAGAGGTGCATTGAGATAAATAATCAAGTGTATACGGTGCATGAATAATTAATTCATTATAGTTCAACGTAGAATAAAGGAATTATGTTCAAAAGATTTATAAAATCTCAATTTATAAGTCAAAATAGGACTATTTATGCTTTTTATGCTATAATTCTACTGATTATGCTTTTTATGCTTTTGAATTTCAAATTTTTTTCGCCATATTGTTTTTCAGAACAACTGGGTCTTACCCAAGTGGCCTTTCACACTTTTTTCGCTTATTATGCTTTTTCTGCGAATTATGCTTTTGAAACACCTTAACGATGACTAACACTAATAAACAACTTATTCCCCCTCCGTAACAAAGCAACATGTGTCTGTCGTTTGCTTATATATTTAAATATATACTAATTGATTGTGGTAAGGTAGGTGTTAGGTTGTGTTCCAAATTTCGCTGATTCCTATTTATTAAATCAAATGTTAGGCTTTCATCGTCTGATCATATCCTTGCATATCGTTACCCGTTTGTTAGTGAATAATTAGATAATACCACTACGGTTAAATAAATATCTAGCGGAGACTTTTACTGAAATACATTGCATGTTCATCCTATCTCATAGTGAAGGAGTGGAGTGAAAAATGTATAACATTTGAGAAACTTCACTGAATGGTGAGAAAATGTCTAAATATGTAAATATGTATTTGAAGTCAACTACGATTATATCAAATCAATGAGTGTGACAAGAGGCAGGATTTGTTCAACCCATATATATATTCAAATGGTTGCATGCTTTGTAATCCCAATCCAAGCTATATTATTATGTCATCTTCCAGGATCATGCAAATTCTCAGCTAGTCCATGTGTTATCACAATTACAATTTTAGAAATATCAGTATCACACCGTTTCATTGCCATTCAAGATGATTTGAGTGCATGTATAAAAAAACGTCATCAGAGCCGATGATCTTAGCTTGAAATTTTGTCTAATGGTCCAATTCGGCTGTTTTCATCATTGCAACATCAACAGCAAAATTTTTAACACACTGTCACCACAGCCGAGCCAATTAGACTTCTTCAGTTTCGCTTTTCCATAAAAAGTAGTACTTTTTATTTTTTTATATACATCCGCTGAAATAAATCGAATTACGAACATCTGGCAACCAACCATTTCCATTCGTGATGTCATAAAAGACGTTCTTCGTTTTATAGTAGCCTTGAAGCTGAGTTTACATGTAGGAGAAGACAGCTTTTGTTACTTGATTACATCGTTCGTTGAGAGATTATACTTTGGTTACTACCATTTTTACGTGACAAATGTTCTCCGTTCTCCCACAATGGAAATTCAGTACACTGTATGCGCATGCATATATCTTGTAAATAAAACACTAATAAACATGATATACATTGAAGCACTACTGACCCTCTGACAATAATCTGAGCATCATCAGTACCAGAGACGATACACTGGTAAAATGAAAAATGGGAGACGAGTTTACTAATCATTGCTTTTATTTTTCTAAGGTATACACAAAACCTAAGATAGTTAAAACTGGGCCATCTCAACTAAGCTGCATCAAATTTTCTTTTTTTCTCACCAACCAATAATTCTATGACCTAAATATTACCTTTCTATATCCATACTAATTTTAATGAAAAATCAAAAAGTGCATCATTTTAATGAAATGTAACAAGATTACACAAGGTGCGCATGGACTATACTATGGACACTAAAATGACGAGACGTGGTAGGTCGTAAGTCGTTACGACTAAACAAAGTAGCTTTATAGCTAAAATTATGTTAATTTTCAACCCTAACTAACAATGACTCAAATGCATGTCGACTGTGCAAATGGCCACTTGAGTATCACAATCACACAATCCATTGCCAGCTTTACAGTGATACATAAAATCCCCTCAGTGAAGGTTCATGTGTCAATGTTTCACCAAATGCCGATAACTGCAGCATGGTTATAAACCTTAAAAAACAACAACCATGCCATAATCTCTGTAAATTAGAAAGGCAAAGTAGGGTTAGGTAGAGTGAGTTTTTACACTCGTACATATTGCATTGCGCAAAAGTTTCTTTTGTACACAGCTTCATTATACTCAAGACTCAAGATATTGCATTCATCTGTGATCGTGGTCGGTCGGTCGTAGTAAAACTACCTAAAAAATCATAGCTGAGTTTACAAAGTTTGCAGACAACTCTAGTGAAGCATTTGGATGCAAAAATCCTGTGGTGATACTAAGACGGTAACAATTAACGGAAAATATAATGTACAGCAGCTATCAAAATCAGCGGGAAGCAGCACAATGAAATTTCCCAACAATTTTTGGAGCAGTGAGAACTTTTCCCATGATGGTCCATCTTGTAACTTGCAAAAAGGCATAAAAGTTCAATACATAATTTCCCTCACATTTTTTAAAGTTACCAAGACATCCTCATTACCTGATGTCATATATTATTGTCTATTCATTCTTTCTAAAGAAAATGATATCAAACTGAACTAAAATTTTTTTGTAAATATTTTTTAAACCGAAAGCGCGAGTGAGTGAACATTATGAATAAACTAGGGCAAAGAAAAGAAGTTTTATATGCAAAAAAGCTATATACTGTATTATGCTTCAGCACAGTTTGTCCTTCAGTGTTTATTGGGGTTTTAGTCTTCCCCGAAAAAATACAATTTAAATTACTATTAACTTTGAGCTTTTAATTAAACCGGCTGGCCAACTTTGTCCAAAATATGCATACCTAACATAAAGCTGTTTAAAATAGCACCATTCATGGTTGTGACGTTCACTACCCACTCCAATGATAATACATTATGTTTAACTACCATTGTTTATTATACGTTTTTATTTTCTTAAAACATTATCTTTATAATGTGCACACTAACATAATCGTTTCTTTTATGTAATGCCAGTTGAAATTTAATTATAGGGCAACTTGAAAGCATTCTCCAAGCTGGATAAACTTAAAACATTATCTTTATAATGTGCACACTAACATAATCGTTTCTTTTATGTAATGCCAGTTGAAATTTAATTATAGGGCAACTTGAAAGCATTCTCCAAGCTGAATAAATTACAGGCGACCTATAGAGGTTATATCGTGTCTTAATTCAAAAATTGCAAACGTAAATCATTCGTAAAATAGACAAGAGGAAGAAAGGCCAACGGCCAACCAGATGCAATAAACTTAACTTTTAAATGCTTCCGAGTAAATCTGACAGTGCCGCGATCAGACGATGTGATCAGATGCCCAAATCCAATATGCTAAATGAACCAACTCTAAACGTCAACGTCAATTCATCTGACAAACATATGTAATTTTAGTAACCAAGTAAATAATAAAAGATTTTTAGCACTTTAGCACGATCATCGACTCGACAGTCGATGTCTGTTCTATTGCAGATGATGATGTAGTGAGTGATAGTGACAATATGGTATTACCTAGTAGACATTACAATAAGCACGGAGCATGGATTCAGTTTCATGGGAATGAGAACGCCCTTTATTATGAAGACGTGCTCATCTCATCACATCCATTTATACCAGAAGCATAAGCAGAGCACATCGCCATTTAGATCTAAACACAACCTTCGGCACGTGTAGAAATATACTACAAATACTACTAAT
Source organism: Callyntrura sp. NNG-2020 (assembly GCA_027744055.1). Classification (NCBI taxonomy): domain Eukaryota; kingdom Metazoa; phylum Arthropoda; class Collembola; order Entomobryomorpha; family Paronellidae; genus Callyntrura; species Callyntrura sp. NNG-2020. The sequence goes on from JAHZNE010004774.1 coordinate 5,846, forward strand.
TGTAAATCTTGTATGTGCCTATAACGAACAATCATTAAAACAAGTTACGACCACTTTGACATTGAGCCCAAGTAAACCAAATGGTTTGTAGCATACCTCACCATATTATTTTCTGAGCTATTTTTATACTTTTATTTCAAACGGTTTTAACCTAAGCTTTGGAGTCTGATGAACGATGAATTTGTATTGATTTTATCAATTTGAAATACGATGTGATGTACTGAACACATGTTCGCTGCGTCAATGCTAAAATATGTCGACAAATCTGCTCGTTTCCCAAGAATAATTACTGGTTTGTGCATGACGCCGCCTGCTCTGAGGCATATAAAATATAGTCTTAATCTACAACTAAGCATGAATTCATGAACTATGTTGTAAAATTGACGGATTTCCACTCGACTACCTAGAGAAAGAAATAGAGTCGACCGTTATTCCAAATTGTAAAATGATGTAAATGTTTCCTTTGCACATATGTTGGTATTTAGCAACGCAACGGTAGCAATGCGGTACATGACCGCATGTAAATATAAAGCAAATTTTTCTTTTTGGAGAAACTGATAAAAATCTAAAATATTTTACGAGTAACCTTCCAGCAGTTTTTTGGAGTTATTTGAGTGATGAAATAGAGAAAAAACAGCCAAAAGAAAACCATCAAATTTCCATAATACTATAAGCTATAACATATCACGTGCATTTTTGTATTCTTTGTTAATAACAATTTTCCACTTTCAGATACGTAATTTTATAATTCCTGGTTCTACAAGGTACATGGACAAAATATATCAATCTTCTAATAACTGCTAAGCTGTTACAGAAAAATGTTGTTTATCATCGTATTGACAAATGAATTGAATATTCAAGAGATTACCAAACAAAAATAAAAATATGCTACACCAAATCCCGATTACTTGGGTTTAAAATAAGCACTTTTTTATTGAATTGGTTTATATTTTGTGAAGGGTGAAGTCAATGTCTACATAATCCAAAACCAAAGAATTGTAGGCATGTTTTACACTTTCATCAGTGTGCGTTTGATGACAAAGTTTGAATAATTATAGATCATTATCATTACAACTTTAAAATTGAGAAACTATCAATGAATTTTAGATGAAGCAAGATCAATCATCAGTCATTCAACCATCGAGCGAAAGAAACTGAAACTCTAATCATAGTATTTCTTATTTCATCAAACATGACGACGTATGTATACTATTCAGAGTAATTGTTTATATCCAAAACACGTAAAATGATATTTCAAATGTTTCTACCGCACTGGCTTGCTAGGGTAACGTAGTTGGCCAAATAAGATAATTGGACCTTTGAGACAAGTTAAACGAACGGTGTATCATCAAATTCATCAAAGATGCAGCCGACAAAGCGAAATAAATGTGACGAAATACAAATGTGATAACTTTACACTTTCCATCCATGCAAAGTTCATTAAAATGTAAATAACAAAATTGTCAGTTTTCGTAATGCATAGTAGAAAGACATTTATTTCGCTTCCACTTCCGAACTGAATTATTGAACTGTTGTTATGTTATTACATACAGTATATTAGTATATAGTGCAAACGTGTGTATTAAATATCACGTTTGTACATATATTGTCTATCCAAAATAATTCTGTATATCATTTTAGTATCCCTCTATCTTACATCCTATTTTAAAGGTGAACTAAGGATAACGGAAATACGAAAAAAACACTATGTACAATGTACATAGACCCGAGAATTTGTAATGAGGGCGCTGCTGGCGCTGACAATTGCTTTATGATTCATCATAATTCATAATAAATTATGAAACTTGGTATAGGTACATTGATTTACAAAGTACTTTCAAACCCAAATCGTGTCAACATCGACATATCGTATTGCATGATGCATGCCCCAGAATTAATTTCCTATCAGCCGAATAATCTTTATAAAACTGACTGAGGATTAAAGTAATATACATATACCTACATGTATGTTCAACACGTACCAACGACCACCTACAAATTTGTTAATCATATTCTAATTTCTCTTTAAACTCTTGTGACTAATTAGAAATGTACGACACGATTCATGCAGTTGCCTGGTCTAAAATGAACGCCCAAGCCAGAACAAAAAAGTGTGTGCGGTTTTATTTATTCTATCCTACCTAAACAGCTTGCATTTTATTTCAACGAGGTGTTTTTTTTTTGTTTTAACAGTTTTATTTATGTCCCGCATTTGGATTTCCGTTGAAGTCTTCATCTTGTCACGTCCTTCTGTCATCCAAATTGTAGCTTGGCAACTCACACATATTACGACATGTAGTTTTCTTTCATCCCTTTTATTTCTACATCATCAAATGGTACAGCCATTAGCAGAAATAATCATGACAAAAAATAAAAAACTGAACTCCGCCATGCAAGCATTTTACTTGGTAACATAATATGATGTCTACTCAGAGAATTACGTTCAACGTTACTTGCATTATGTCCCTCTCGCGTCCACACAGACCCTTAAGATGTCTGAATTTTTACAAGTGACTTATAATACAGGTATTCTGATTCTGACAACGGTCAACAATTACATTTTGAGCATTGCTACTGCAAAAATTAGTTGTTATACTTCGTTATATTGTCTGTATTATAAGCGAAAGTAATATAACAGTCGTTCATATTATAGTAACACAACAGAAACATGCAACATGTTTATTTTTTATCTATTCTTATTCGTTCATGGCAATGATAATACAGCAACACATTCATTAAGTATAGGTATTATTACACTACACTCTTCCTTTTCATTCAATATTTCAATTTTCTATTACAACAGGGCATCGATGATTTCGATTAATGAAATAAATGTGTATTCTCACCACGTAATCCCCTTCAGTGTTTGGTTCTACATCATGTGCCTAAATCTTTTAATTTCATGCATTTCATGATATGTATATATTGTAGTGAGTAGTGAAGCAAACTGAAATTTTTCGATAACTTCAATGCAGTGAGAAATGCTTTTGAACCTGAACACTAACTCCTAAAAATATATACCTAAAATACAATGGGGGATGTGATTTGCATTATCAAAGTATCAAAGCTTCCTGCCGAACTAAAACTGATGAAACAACTACTGACTACTGACAACTCATGAGTGATGCGGTAATTAACATTTTAGCAGGTTAAAAATGTTCCAGCAAAAACTTACCGGTTTATTTGATGCAACCATTTTGTTCGTTGATAATTGTGGTTTTCCAAGTAACACAACAAAACTCTCCAAAAATGGAAAGCAAAACTAAACGTCTGGAAATTCGTATCAATTAAATTGTGCAGTGAAAATAATATGCAGATCTTTACAAAACACTTGTCAGTTTTTCAGCCTAAAATTAGTCACTATTTAGTTAGCTTTACTTTAAATTGTTCCACTTTTACACACGTTAAACAATTTCAAACATACAACGCATGCGTTGCGTCAGAAGGGTTAACAGAAGAATAAAAGACGTCCGGTTTAGTTTTGTATTCGCTTTACACATGAGCACAAGCACTTCAGTAATAGTGTGGTGACTGGTACTTGTTGTCTTTGTAACTGACAAAAAACAGCTATAGAAGCTATCAGCTAGGGAAAGTACAAACCAAAGATTGGGTAGCAAGTTAATCAAGAATAAGTGTTACCTTGTTCGCTTTACAGAGAAGTTCCCTGTTCTACGATATATCCAGATATATCTAAAAAAAATATTTCCTATTGTCTGTTCTGTGGTACGTACGTCACGTAATACTACTGCTTTCCTGTTTCTCCCCAGGGTCTTAATAGTCCAGTCTGCTGCTCCACAAAACGGCACCCACATACAAAGGCAAAGCTGCCTCACTGCTTGACTATTACTATTGATATTGATTGTATATATGTGTGGTGACGGTGACTCAGCTAGAGCACTGCACTGGACAAGTCCAAAATTGTTGGAGAACGAAACGAAATGCGTGCGAGAGTGCTAACGGTCCCTTTTTGGTGATCTCCACTTTCCTAACTTTACTTAGTGCAACAATCGGCAACAATGGAATACTTGAGTGGTAAAATGCTGTTGCTACTCCCTTCTTTCGTTTGTATTTGTATTTTAGTACCAAAAACTGGATGGTAATATTCTGAGCATACACTATTAAAATTAGTTAGCGTGAGGTGAGAAAGATGAAAAATAAGAAGTAGTAGTAGTTGGGCAAGGTGAGTTGATGATAAGAAGTTAAGTAGGTATAAAATAAAGTGCGAGCTGCCTTTTTTCTCAGTCACTCGACTCAGATCGACGGTTCACAATTAACTGAAGAAGAAGATCGTATGCCAACGATACACACATCGTTCAGGAGAGAAGGACATTTAACGTCATCAAGTCATCAACGTTCTTGGTCTACATTTACTTACTTTACTCCATGGAAGTTTTTAAGCATAAAAAATTCAACAGTCAACAGTTGGTTGTTGGTTCTCCGTATGCCTAAGCTATGATGAGTGTTGGGTTTATGGGTATTTACCATTACACACACCAGCGCACCGTCATATAACTTTTGTACTGTTTAGCAAACCTTTATTGTTCCCCTCTTCATTCTCCCTCTCTAGACCTTCTCTCTCTTTCCTATTTACTCTTATTTATACCTTCCCATTCCCATACACCCAGGTAGGTAGCATGAATATGACCATGGCAAGTGTATATTCTGCTCGTAAGCAAATAGCCATGGCTGTTTTATATAATTTTTAACTAACTAAGCTGAACACACCACAATAATGGGGATCGTTGTGATTGCGAATGCGGTGAGCTCATCGCAATCGTCTGTAAACCAGGTATTTTATATTAACAAACCCTGCCCACTACATGTGCGATGATGCTCATGTTTTATTCTGATTTTGAGCTTATATGCTTCAACTCTCAACTGTAAATTTACCTTATGCATATATATCGACCCAACATAATATAACTTTATTTATGGGCCGCATCTTATTGTTAGATATAATATATTATATGGTTGATAGTAAGAGTAAATAGCAATGATGGAAAATTGGAAACTCTTCTTTTTGCAGCAACAAAACTGCATCTTCTCGTTTCACATTACTTAACTCACGCAATAACATCAAATTTTCTTCGTTTGGTTGGTGCGGCGGTTATGATTCCGCAATAATGCAGTGGTACATAACATCTCTCTATCTCTTAAGTTTTGCCAAAGACCTTCACTTTGGCACTTATGGAAAAAAATACAAACTTAAAACATGTATAATTTTGCATCTAACCATCAGATTATGTTGTCTTCAAGTCTTCAAGTAACCTTGTTGTGAGCTTATTCTGAGAAAAAATACCAAAACCAACCAACAACTTACATCTCGTACCGCAGGCAACTTCTTGTGTGCCAAAAGTCAATTCATACATTTTGGTATGACGCCATCATCATCCTCAACAAATACCACGACCAGGATTCTCCAGCAGTATGATTTCGCAACTTCACCTATCACCCTAATACAATCGTATAAAACAACAATACTACCTTAGTTCAGGTCTATAAAAGCTTTTACTCTAAACATCTTAGCCCAACGCCAATATGACTAATGGTCATGCTTTTTGTCTACTTTATCCCCGTTCAATGGATGACGTTCCCTAATGAATATGACTATGACATCGACATGCTGAGAAAAAATGAAATCACGAATATTTCTGCTGAACAATTACAAAACAATGCAAACTGAATTTTTGCGGAGTGTTATATGCCTCTCATTATTGGTTAGCAAGGATTTGGTAGCAATTTATTATAAGTATGAAGTAATATCATGCGAAGTTCTGATGGTAGGTATTATTACACCCATCAATAGTATGAAGTAATTTCGTTGGAAAGTTGTTTTCCTCAAATCTGTGCCCTATCCTATCTGTAGCCGGTAGGTTGTATGTTGCATTGCATCCATGCCTGTATCATCTCTTACTCATGCCATGCTGTATCTATATATTAATACGGATCGTCCACTACTGAACAGTGTACAGCTAAAGCAATTTTTATTTTTGAACTGATTTTCTTGGTCTTGGTGTCAATCAAATCGCAACAAAATGAGCTTTTGTAATAAGTTCTGCGTATTTAAAAATGACACCATCAATTAGTAAATTAAAATCAAGCAAAGCAAAAAATTCAGTAGAAATTGAGCCATCCAGAACTATATGCAACTAAAACTGCTTTCTGGAGTTATTGTATTTTTTAACGAATTCGAATGTACTTACAAATGTCAATTTGGGTTGTGATGCGTATTGATTTGTACCGAGATCTAATAGATTCTGTACATGTTTAAAGACGGAACAATACAGAATTTAATTGCATTTCTCTTACTGACTTCAATGCAGTGCGCGTATTTAAACACAAAACTTTAAATTATTTTAGTGCAACTAACTAATTAAATTGAACCATTTTTGTTACCTTACAAAATGATAGTGTCATGTGTCATTCAAGCGAAGAAAGTTGTACTTGGGTTCATATTATTTCAAAATACTATGAGCTCATACTAACTGCAACTAATTTTAACGGACTTTTACAAGTTTTTTGTATCATTCTTTAAAACTTTGAATTGGATTTAAATTCTTTGAACAATTGTCGTCAATTTGATAACAGGTTCGTAGTTGACGTTGTATTGTATTGACATTAAAAGTTCAAATGAAAAAGGAAGCTCGATGTCGTAATTCAGTTCTTTCCTTCTAATTCAAATTTTCTTATTATTATTCATGCTGTTGATTTTGCTGTATGTCTGCCAGCCCCGTCCGGCCGAAGCTGGACACTTGAGAGCAACACTAGGTTCATCATCGTATGTATGAGTTGCGAGGTGAAAGTTGTCCAGGCTTGAGAATGCAAAGTTAACACCGATTAAGGTTGAATTTTTGACAACTGACTAGGTATAACAAAATGTCGACTTAATACCGAGAGACTGATACTTCAAGGAGATTGTGTTTACTTTAATATAACGCTTTACCTTTACATATATATGCAATTGGATTTTATCACTCACGTACAAGATGTTTGCTAAATTCCAAATGAAAATCACACACAAGCACGTCTTTTGTAACTGTGTTACATCAACCTATAAGAATTAAATGACTTTTCTCTATTTGACACGAAAATAAGCGGTAGGTCAAGATATCTAATGACACGACATTTTATCCATTTATTCGTTATATCATTTAATGTTTCATTGTGTTTGAGGTCCAATTTATAATTATATCAATCATATCTATAGATCCAGTTGCAGTACATGGTGCATAGCCCATTGCCACAATCACTTGCAGTTTATAGTACCAATCTTCTGCACAATGCTTTTCCTTTACATTGGTCATGTCATGCAGCAGAAAATTAATAACGTGCAATTTATACTCCTTATTGCAATTTATTGACCTTGATTAGACAACGGTACATGCACACCAATTGACACTGTCAGAAATAAAAATGTGCAGTGAAAATTTAACTGGTGGCAACTTAGCACAGTGTATATTTTATTCGTATGTGTCCGGTTCGTGCCAGAATGGGACCCTTATTCTTGCCCTAATAATTGAGGGTTAAGCGTGTTTTAATGGGAATGTAATATATTGCATACTAACATTACGATTGCATCTCAGCCATAATTGTGTTGCTTTTTTTAGCTTAATCTGGTTTCTGGTATCGCACGAGGATTTAATCCACATATAATGATATCATAATGCAGCTGATTGACGCTAACTGATAGCGTTTGGTGCTGGATTAATTTAAATACACTAAAACTAAGCTGTTTCTTACAACACTCCCTCACCTGCCGGTCCACCTATATTTGACTAGGTATTGAAACAAAACAACTCAGCACATAACTGACATAACATAGCCTACTCATATGTATATGTACTTGTTTCGAATACAATAGACTATATATCGTCATGAGATGTGCGTCAAAAGCATCGCCATCAACTGGACTGCACTATAAAAACTGGAATCTTGAAATACGGTTAGGAAATGTACGGGATTGGGATTCCATCAGACGTCATTAGTTTCGCCATTAAGCTGGATTAGGTTACATCTGGTTACATAGTTCATCATACGAAATAAAAAAAAATAGATTGTATGTTAACCCAAATTATGCTTTTCTGCAACAGCTTGAGCTGTTAACAGTTTGGAATTTAACCATTTACACACCACGCCACTTCTATCTCTTCAACTTTTCATCATATATTAAATGTTTTTGTATATACGATTGGTATAACCGCATGTGTCCGATTTTGAAACATGCGAAACTATATGAACTCTCATTCACAATTTGTGTGTCACATGCCAGTCCGCAGTTTAACTAAAAATGTAGTGAAAATTTTACAAGCGAATTAAAATTATACAACAAAATATACAAGTGTACACGCAAAACGGTAAAAGCGGAACCAATATCTATAAAGTTGAATTTATATAATGTATTTCTTGAAAAACATTTTGTTAAGAACCAGCTACAATTTTGCGTATAGGTTACGTCGTGGTGTATTACGTTACGACGGAACAAATAATATGGAATCTGTGTTGGTAAGCCATAGGTTGTGTTGATTAGATTAGGTAAAGTATGGGAATGCCAAAATGGTTTCTTAATTTGTTTCTGACAGCTTGAATCAAAGATTATAAAAAAGTACAATAAAATACAGACACGTACTTATTTACTACAACATATACTTTCTCCAATTAACCGTTCCGCGTCTGTTTAGCATATATAATACTTATATATGGAATGTGCACGACGAATGCTACGCTGGAAGTGAGTGACAACAGAGACAAGACAAACAACAACGGCAAGTACATAAACAGATAATATTCATTTCATACATTTTTTAGTGACACATGATAATTAATCGATCTTCCCTACCATCTAGCTTTCTAATAATACACACTTTATCCATCACAACATTATGCATTACTCTTTCCACCTCGCCGGTTGCTAAAAACTAAAATTTAATTGCATATCTCAATTGCAGCAACAAAATCGAATAGGTAAATGTAAAAGTAATATATCCCGTATTCCTAAGCATCGTCTCCAATAGTTTGTTTGTGGGTGGTTTTATGACCCTTCTGATGGAAAAACAATAAATTCATATCTCGCCCTAATGTTTGCGCCACATAAAGGTCATATTTATTTTTAACCTTTAGTAAGTCATGCACATTCAAGCAATAAGTGCATAGTTTAGACATTCCCACTGCACTATCGCGTGTTTTGCTTTAAAAAATATTATCATATACAATGTAGTTGATATATAATCACGCCGTTGATACCCTGTTTAAGCATGTAATGTGTTTACTATCCAATCAATCTATGAATTAGAATTAGAATTCTAGTCATATCTTGGATTTTAAATATGACTTTCCTGCTTGGTTTACATCCGAAGTATACACCCTTCACTCCGCTGGCTAATTAAATATGGACGTTAATACAAAGTTATTGGTAAATTGGTTATTGTTTGGAAGCAAATTATTAGTAACAAGACTGGACCACTGATACCAAAAAAGTCTTTTGAATGACATCGTTATGCAATGCCGCCTATTCTAGATCTAATAACTTGAATGAATGATATATGGTCAATGTACAATGTAGCAAGTATAGACAACAGTAGCTGTTTTCCACCATAAATCTCATTCCGGCTAGTTGTCTGGTGCAAAACTCTAATTGCAACTGTGGTATGCTATGTTTGGGTCATACAGAAGATGGTTCCAGGAAATTCGCTTAATTATTACTTTCAATTAACAGGTTCAGGTGTAATATCATCATCACTTAATTGTAATAGCCATGCCGCTTAAAAATGAAACAGGAATATGAGCCAGTCATATCAGTATGTCACTGTCACGATTCATTAATCATTGCAAATTCCTTCAGAGATTAGTCAAGCATTTAAAGAGCGTCGAGTAATGTACGTTTTGCGTAGTATAAAATGTTGAGCGTTAATTGGTTTTTAAACTTATTATTATAAAGTTGTCAACTGTGATCTCATCCACTCATCAGGCGATGACGATGATGTTATAAATCCATGGATGTAGATAAATACCTACATAGTTTTAGGTAGATAAATCAATGTTTGCAAAAACTGTAAACCTAACCATTTTAAATGTTACAGTTTTTCGAGGATAGCTGATAGGCAATACTCATTGGTACATTTTTGGACGTTTGCACGGTTGACGGTAAAACAAAATACGTATCCTTTATGGATACAACATGTATTTTCTACTAGTTTCTGTTCACGCATAAGCATTGTGTTCCCCAAGTTTTCGAGTCAATTTAGAAAGAAAGCAATATTATTCGTACTGTTGAAAATGGTTATTGTAATTTTTTCATCACATTCAACGTCAGTTCTCAGGCAGATAGTTTAACGAAACTTTTTGTACACTTTACAATAAGCTGAGTATGACGACTAGATTGGTACATTTCTTGGTTTTGATTTGCGTGACAAGCGAACAGATACTTTAAGCTTTTAATTTCTAGGTTTACTTATTTATTACACACTTTTCCACAGCTCTTGCTAGAGAATTCGAATGGCAAGGCATGTATCGTGTTCTAGACTACGTATTCCCCTTTCCATTCCATCATGTCACATGCCATGTCAATATAATAATCTGCCATTTTCTTGAATTTCATTGTTTCAATAATGATTCCACCACACATACTATTATTTTCGTGTGATCAGCGTACTTTCGTGTTGTTTATGTATTTATGGCCATGAGCTGATAACCCATTGTCCTACAATCAATTTGTTTGCACTTACAACGTACGACTTGATAATATTATTTTTCATTCTTACAGTAAGTATGGAACACAGAGAAGAACCCAGTTACAAGCCAAGCCTTTGGTGCCTTTCTGGAATTGACATATATATGCACATGTAAACGTAAATGGTGAATATTATCATTATTATTCAGCTTTATTGCAGACCAACCAGGATAATCACAAAAAAGACCAACAGTCAGGCCCATATACTAAGAGAGCTATATCAGCTTATGAGTGACATGCCTACAAAAGAGACATAACAAGTGATGGAAAATTATAGATTGTACGTGTCACGCGTTCCATTAAATTTTTCTCCAAAACAATAAATAAAACAAAACTTTTTTCTCATGGATGCATGTATCTATTAAAACAAGTTTACCAAATAAAAGCAAACGCTGCTGCTGCAACAACGATTTTGCGGTAAAAGCACGCCCACATGGTGATGCACGGTACGAGGTACGGCACTTGGTATTTTCCAACTGCCAGTTTTACCTCCATTTATCACAACGGCAAAATATGATCCTCAAAGAATGAAATATAACGTGTAACGTTATCAACTTACCGATTTCGGCATCTTGAATGAATTTCACAGGGAACTCCCCCTCCACAAGCAGAATTGAAGAAAGTGTGGAGCTCTTTACAGGACTCCAATGGTACAAAATGTAAACAGTTTTAATGTCTTATTTGCACAACGGAAATTTTCAAGGTTTTTATAGAAATAATCTTCCTTTTTGGTATCTATTGCATGTTACAGTCGTTAGTCATTCGTTGGTGAATCGCAGTAACTGGTCCTTCCTTACACAAGCACTCAACACACGGTGTCCATAAACAGATTTTTTGGCTGTGTAGTAAGTCTGTCGATCTGTACAACTTTTACATTCCTAACGGGTGGGTGGAAAATCTTCAGAATACTGATGAAGTGTGTGTGTGTGTATTTACCACCAAAATTCGTTAGATGCCTAATAGAAAATAAATTACTGATAGAAAAAGTAATTACAATTTTACAAAAATATGCTTAATCACAGCAAAATCAAATTACTAGCGATATTGTGAAAACCTAATGATCAATACTGACGACAAAAAGAGTTAACAAAACAGAATTAATATGACGTGAACGTATGAACACGCCTCAACTCTCATAATTACTACGCCTTCCTTCTTTTCACTTTTTAAGCACACTTGTTAATGCAGCGTCGCTCGTTTGGGTTGAACTGCTATGTATCTGCTATTAGCTCGATCCCCTTACAAAGTTCTTTTCTAACGAATGATGATAATGATGATCACAGAAGACACATTGATATTATTTACATATAAGCACGTATAAAACTTTTTTTTACTGGAAATCCTCTCTCGCAGCAATACGCACACTGCCTTCCGACAAATGATCCAACAACTTTCAATCTTCAATTTTATTTCCCCAACCGGAATACCAAAAGGAGGTGAATATGCGAACGCACAACAGGGTAGACGTCTTGTGTGAACGATAATGTGGCGGATGACAAGTACACACAGTAGTAACAGTTACGCTATGTGTCTTCTTAAATGTTGATAATGGTGTTGACGAGATGACGAAGGGAGAAATCGACAAGCAGGCACAAGAGAGCCAGAAAGAAAAAAGTCACACACAAAAGTTAGCTATTTTACTTACATATTACACTAATAGCAATCTCCTACTACTGCTTCAGCACACAACAAGCATTTAATTAGGCATAAAAACTATGTGTGTATTGGATTTGGTTATGGTGTACTCATAAAAAATCGAGAATGAATGACTGAACCTGGGCTAAAAAATGAAGAATTAAAAATACAAGTGTGTAAAGAGATGAACCTCAAGTTAGGAGCTCACACAACAGTACTTACTTGCTTGTTTTCTCTACATGACGTGTGTGTGTGTGTTATATTTTTCAATGATGACGATGATGATGAAGAAGACGACGAAGTAGTGGTATTGACTGCTGAATAATATCTTAATGCTTCAGTAGTATTATTATAGTGAAAAGACGACGAGAGAGAGAGAGAGAGAGAGAGATTATGATTATTTTATTGTTATTGCCATTTAGCTATAATATGTAGTAAAAAGTGTACTCTACTCATACTGCCTGCATTTACTACATGGACGGAAAGGGAAAGATGAGCGATTGTACAATAATACACTTATGTATGCGGATGTGCCAGTGTTGTCTCTGATGATGATGATGATGATGTGCTGATGATTTTTTATGTATACAATATATATTCCATTACATTTAAATACTTTTCTCATTCTCTCAACTCAATTCTGAATACATGGAAGCATACTACTTGTGTTCGTAGAAGAATACATCGAGAGTGCATCGTACGTAGCATCGTGTAACTGTACAGAAAAAATTTCAAAACTACTTTGACTTTCTACTATGACATGACAAGAACGAGAGAGAGAATCTCAATCAGTGCAGGAGTATCTTTCCTACGTTTCATTGTGGCGTGCTCATACATAAGTAGTAATGATATTAAACAAAAAGCAGAAAAGAGTTCTCTCCTCCGTGTTTTTTAAAAGATACATAAAGTCTCTTGTTGTACCAGATACCCAGTAACGTACGTGCCTATACATTTTGCTTGTAGGCTCGCTAGTCAGCCAGCCATTAAAGCCGCAACCTACCTGACTAATGATATGGGCACTGCGCTACCACTACCAGTAAAAGGAAAAGGATGAAGTGAAGGAACACTGCTAAACTCTCACTGTAAATATGTGTACGGCTAAACGGGCAAATAAAACGATGGAAAACACGTACATTCAGAAAGGCGAGAACTTGCTAGTGGTGTAGTATGTAGTTTTGATAGTGTGCACTATATTTTAAAAGTAGCTTTATACTGCTTGCAAATAGTTATCTCATATGCACTGCTTTGTAGGTGGTGATGATCATGGTGGTGTTATAGTAAGTCCTTTCAACTTCTCCTCTCAAAACTGATGTTGACGATAATGAGAACATTGTATATTCACGTACAACAGCCTATTTTCCTGTGCATGCGGCATACGTTGGCATGTGTAAGCTATCATTATTATTATTATTAATATTATTATTATTCTTATATAGTGCATGGTGGAGAGATATATGAGTAACATAGTTGTAATATGGCCGTAAGTTATAACGCTGCAGTTGCTAAAAAATATGCGGTGATTCTACTAATGTAGAATTTAACAGGAGGGACAGACCAACCGGGGCAAACCACACATAAAATAAAATAAAAATTCTTAATGTGTGTACATAGAGAATTCTGTTTTTTTGGCGAGAGCGAACAGCGAGCAATAATGTACAATGAAGGTAAAAGAGAAAGAAGACAAGTTGCAGGTTGCAGTTCTTGTTTTATGAACGAGTAAAACGTACAGATATTAGCTGATTGACTGGCTTTATGTTATATGTGGCTGAAGCTGCATAGTAGTATGTGTATAAAGACTCTTTATACGACAACACTGTCATGCATATAAAACTACTTGCACTTGTGAATTGTGAAAAGGGATTTATATTATCAATGTACCATATATCATCATCAAGTTTAAGCATGCTTGTGCGCTTCGTTCTCTGTGTTCTTTCTGTCTATGAATATGCTATTGCTACTACTTCATTGTTGTTACCAGAATACGTTTTAAGCTTTTAAGGTATTTGTGCCGAATAATGCACACAGACACAATACTGTTGGTTTAAAAAATATTTACAGGAAAACTTTAATAAGTACATTATTCAGAAAATTGAGACTTTTTAACGAGTCAAAATACGAGTAAAATTTCCACCTTTCGCAAAACAACAATAATAATAACGCATTGTTAACTGTGGAAAGAGACAACGGAAGTTTGATGCAAATAAACCGCTTCTACTTATTTATTTAATACTGAATGCTGCGGGCTGGGATGGTGTGTAATATGTATATATATATACATGCGTGTAATCAAAACTTGAGATTTTTTTAGAAGTAGAACTTTGTCTTTGCTTTGTTGATGCTACTTGAGGTGTTCTACAATTGTAATGCTGAAATTATTGTTACAAATAATGGATTTTTCATAGAAAAACATGTCATCGAAAGCCGCGTGTACAATATGCTTTCCTTTTACCTACCTAGAAACTGTTTTAAGCCGATCATTGCCATCATTATAGTAAAGGTAACAGATGCCTACTTTACTTATGGTGGTGGTGGTGCATGGTGGTGTTATAAAGAACATACCATACAAAAGAAATGTTAATGATAACGTGTTTGCAAGGAGCAAAGCAACAATATGCATAGGTGATGATCGTGTACTAACTACATATACATTTAATTATTTTGGTTGGCTAAGCTCAGTGCTCATTTTAAAAAATAAAGAACCTAATCAAACAATATACACAGACAGCATGAACTGCAAATGAAAAGTTGAAAGTAAATTTAAAATGCGCAAAAATTATAGACTAGCACTCGTACACGCTATATATTAAATATGAATTCATTTTATGAAGAATCGCACAACAACGCGCTGCGGTGCTAACACACGCATAGTAGAGTATCAACCAACATTCAACGTTTTATCAGTATCGTATCATGATCATCCCTCTAAATTTAGGTACATACATGTGTAATATCTACTCTTGCTTCGTAGTAAGTAACACTGACGAAGATGGTTTTTAACACGCATACTTGCATTGGATTGTAAATGAATTATTGTAAGACAAGACCACATTTTTAAAACTCGGTTACAGCGATTCCGATTAAACAAAAGGTTGAATCGCTGATCCAATCCGCCCAGACAGACTAAAGATAATAATGATGTGATGAGAGTACGATCAACATTAGTAGAGTGCGATTTGGGTTTGAATTCGAAATGAAAATCAGAGATGATGATGAATGATGCGATACCATACACCTTCTTATAAAGATTTTGCATGAGGTAGTGCGAGTGTGAGCAAATACATTGCTGTAATACAAATATTCTTGATTCGATTGCATTTTAAATTGCAGTAAAATTCGTACAAATATTTCATGTATTTAGTATTTACTATTTACTGATCAAAAGATAATGATTATTCCTATTTATTCATTATCCTCCTTTTCGTCGTAGTTGAAATTGTAGATGACTTGTGGCTACACAATAGTACCCTTGGTTGGGTTCTTGCTAACATACATAGTTTACGCTAGTGTATGTGTGAAAGAATGCGGTGTGAAATGTAAAATGTGCAAGGAATTATAATGTCCACTACGAAGATGAAAAACAGTCGTCGCATTACTTTGAAACTTTGAAGAAGAGAAAGATTCATCATTGTACACGTTAATCCTTGCTTTTCTAGTTTTTGCATTTATCGTATTAATGCGAGTTACGAACGAAGTTTTCGCTTGTGGATGACAAATTCAGGACCACCAATTGACTTCTCTTGAATAAAGAATGGAATTTTTCAATGTTATGCGAAAGCTAGCGTACTTAACGAAAAAAGTAAAGGAAATTAAAAGATAATGTTCAGCATAATATGATTCACGATAAACTCTGAAAGCATGGAAAGAACTTTCTGGTTATCTCTGTTGCATTACGTTTGCACACGCTTCGCATTTTCGAGTCGAGAAGCACGGAAATTGATTATTCTAAAAGCCCACGAAGAACTAAATATGAATATTACCTAACGTGTAATGTGAAAAACAAAAATGGAAATTAGCTCAAACGACACTAGAAAATGATTGTATGAGTATGTTACAGTTACATTTGATTTGAGGATTGAGGAGCAGAAGTGGTTGGTTGGGTGCTATTAACCCGCAGGTATTGGCTGAACATGCTGCCGACGACGCGACATTAGTGTTGATTTAAAATTTGGCTTTCGTTAGATGATGCATTGTGCATATGCACATTTTACATTTTTAAATTTATTATCTAAAAGCAATCGCATCGTAAACTTGGTCAATGCAAAATGCAATGTAAATGCAATGCAAAATTCAAATGCAAATGCAACTAATAACGTAATAGCGCTACGATAATATATAACATTTAACCTCGTTGTAATAGCGGAACAAACGCACCATGCATAGCGGCTGGAGGGTTTTCACTTCGCTCGCATACCATCATCACAGCTTCGCTCTCGACTCGAGAATCAGTGCCACTATACCCATGCGAGACGATATTTCCTATTGGTTCCTCAGCTTCTTTTGAGACAACAAAATCCGCTAAAGCAAAAATGCGTTTTTGCATTCTCTTGCAAAACCAAAATCCATCATACTCTCATTCCTATGCATTCATTCAGTGCAGCAGAAGCAGAGCGCAGTGGAGTTGAGTATCTGGAATTTTTTGTTGAAAGTTAAAACCATAAATGATATTATAAAGATAAAGTCGTCGATTGGGAGTCGTCGTATATTATTTCAACTCAATCCTAGATTACATGTAACTGTGCCTCGTTCGACTGACTTGGGTCACGGGTCAAGGTTGTTTCATGATTGTATCGTAGTTTGAAGGGTGGGTGGGTCATATTTTTTACATTTGTTTGCTTTTAAGGTGAGTGAAAGACAAATTCAAAGTTCAATTTATTCCGTGTAAAAGTTGCATTTTGTATTGTACTCACAGGTTCAATATTTAATATTTGAAGAAATACTTTTATTCCCACAAAAGTGTTACGTTTATGCTTTTGACATTTGATATGCTGGTTGCAGGTGCAGGGACGTACATAAATTTGGTAACAGTGCCACTAGCGAAGATGGACAACCAGACTGACAAGGTCGACGAGGAAAAGGGTGGCTTAACCTCCACCCTCGCTACTGTCACAAATTTGAAAAAGAAGGTTGTGTTTCCTCCCTCAGCAATGTGGTATAAAACGAATGCTACCGCTAGTAGAGATGATATGTGGGCGTATCATGCTGGTCAGTCAATTGTTTTAGTAAAACCAAAGGTGACCCACACAAGGATAATCGATCCATTGATACATAACAGTGGTATTAATGGTGGCAACGTTACGTCACCAAAAGATGAAGATGTTTCATTAAGTGATCGAGTTTGGCCGACATTCGAGGTATTTGGGTATCAACGTGAACATTATAGCTGCTTGAGTTTTTGCCAGAGTGCGTGGGATTTCTTACCTATGAAGGATTCTCCACTAGTTACTGGTTGTAAAGAAGGATATGTAAAAATTTGGAATGTGACAACGGGAGAATGTGTCATGTACTATGATCTTCACAAGTCTAAAGATAAGGTATTACTTTACGAAATTAATGATCGTATTCGAATTTTTCAAAACCATATTTTTTAATGTTGGCTTTATTCTTTATACGTTTGTTTATGACTGTCTAATCTATGATGAATTCCTGTATTTATGTCGTCTTTAATTTTCATAACGGTCTTCCGGCATCAGAATTAGAACTGTCACTGTACACTGTACTACAAGATGTCGTTTACACTCTACTTTCTTATATAGCTCTAGTTTTTTGTCAATGACTTTCTTAAACATACGAACCCCAAGTTGGGGTTGGGGTCCCCAACAAATTCGTACAACATTTCACATTCTTATTTTGCAACAAAGGGACATAATAAAATGTATATTTGATGTACTGCAGAATGTGACTGTGACTTGCGTGGATTGGTCAGTTTATGATCCCAAAATCATCTATTCGATGGACGAGGAAGGAGTGCTTGTCTCATTATATTTACCGAAAGGCAAGCTGAAGTCAACATCCATTGGAAAAATTTGTCCGACAAGTCTTCACGCGTCTCCTCATCAGCCTAACATCATTGCATTTGGTGCTAAGGGCGGTGTTGTCTACATTGCTCAAACTGACCCTAAAGGTAAATTGTATTGTTATAATCGTTCATTCGTTTGGTACTAGTTATTAAAATCTGTGTTGTTGTTTATTTTCACAATCAGGGAAAAATAATGTACGAATATTGCATAAAGTTCGTCACGATGAAGAAATTGTAGCAACGTTGTGGTGCCCTAAGCTTGGTTGGCGAATGAACAGGGCGGAGTCCTCAAATGCAGGGTCTATCCTTGCGTCTTCAATTCAGTCAAGCAAAGCACCAACAATAAGACTGTGGAGCAATAAAGCGGAAGATCGTGGTATTTACCATGTGTGGGAAAAAGAAAGACATGGAAAGCCATTTCGAAATTTTACACCTCTACTCTGGGCGACAGATCCAAACTCTGGCCTACCTATTCTGATGACATCTTCACGACAAGGACATATAATTGCCTATTCTCAGGACAGCATGATTTCCGATACCATACACGATGTACGTTGTAGTTATAATCTTATTATTCTAGATTATAAATATTAGTAATATATTGTGACTTGGAACTGAACTCGTGTATTATTTTGTATCAAATAGGTTCATCGACATAGCAGTATTTTTGGATTGGTTCAGTGTGGTGACATTATATGGTCGACTTCATACGAACCGGTTATAGTGGGATTCAATTTGCGTACGATGCAGGTTTCTTGTGTTGTACCAACTTTCAAAGGTATCTGTTCCATCGCCCCATCTCCCAGCGTCGGAAGTGTACTTGCCATTGGGGCCTCTGACGCTTGCATCCGGGTGATGGATTTTACTTCGGATTACCCACAGAGAAATTCAATGAAGCCACCATTACTATCAATTAGAATGCGCAGTAAAATTATGGCAGTAAGTTATAATGATTATTCTTATCTTGTGGGAAAATAGTATGACATGGCATTTAAAACTTTAATATGTCTCTAGTAGTATGTTTTTATCTTTGCGTTTTTCTTCTTTCAGTTAGCTTGGCATCCAAAGAAGGACAATGTACTCGGATTTGGAACTGACGATGGAATTCTGGGAACTTTTAAAGTTCAGGAAAATAATAAGAATGTTATGCAGTTCGATCATCGTGTGAGTGGAGTGGTTTACGCAGTCGATTGGGGTCCACCCGTTTCTACTAAAGATTCAAAACATATAAATTTTAACAATTTGGAAGCAGATTCTGTACCTGACCTCAATCTTTATGCGTGTGGAGGTAACTCTGTGTTCTTAATTCATCCCTCCAAACCCAGCAACCCATTGATTAATGTGTCAAAAATCATTGACAAGACAAACCCACAAAGCTCGCGTATAAGTGGCGTAGACCCTGCAGCGATAACTGTGGTTTCGAAAGCATCTGATATTCGGTGGTCACCAGATTTTGCGTTACTTGCAGTGGGGTATAACGATGGCCGAATTGAATTATACACGCCCCCGTTTCTTCAGTTAAAATGCTGGATAAAATGTCACTCAAGGGCTGTTCAATTTTTAAGCTGGCGGAACAGCGATTTTATACAAGCTAAACTGACTCCAGAATACAATGATCGATGGTTTGCCTCCACATCAAATGATGCCACTGTACGTCTCTTCAACCTAAAAAGTATTTTTGAAAAGGATTTTTTGATGAGGGACACTGAAGAACCGAAACTAGTCATCACGAGTCAAGCAAAGTTAGCAAGTCCAAGCGACCTTCGAATCATTTCTTGCGCTTGGAGTCCACATGACCCGAACCTGTTGGTTACAGTGTCATACGATAGCACAGCAATAATTTGGAATATCACAGATGGGCTGGTTGGAGTGCCTATTGCTAGGTATTATGGACATACTCATAGACTTGTTGCTTGTGCTTTCCATCCCATAAATAAGTACGAGGTGGTAACGGCTAGTGACGAATTTATGTATGATTGCACTATGCACGTTTGGGACTATCGGCATCATCCGTATGATGAGCAGCTTCCAACCAGTAAGTTTTGAGTTGATGTAATTAACAATCGTTTGATTTGACTTTAATGAAGGCATGTTAACTTCACATTCCTTTTTCTACCATAGATTCGAAACACTCCTCAAAATCGAGTCCAGTACATATTATTGCAGATAGTCAAAAGGATATAGATGAAAAAAGTGAAAATGAACCTGGGGATGATGTTGTTGTGAAGAAAAATAATGTAAAAGAGGCTTCTAATCGTTTGCATATAGTGGACAGAACCCTTGTGAAATGTATGGAGAGTAATAAACCAACTGGTAGCAGGTCGAAAGGTGGACGCCATCGAACGCTTCTTCCGTCGACTGCTAATGTATTTACGAATGCCAAATATTCTCTTGAGACTGAACTTCGTTACCTGGTAAATCCTGACGGCGATCACGTGGACAAGATTGATGACGCTACCTCTGAAATAAACGGAAGATCCGATGATACCAATGGCGATAAAGCAAACTCTGATGATGATGATGATGATGAGGAAAACGATAACTTGGGGAACAAAAATGCCAGTATGATTCATTTGGGACTGTTGGGCAACTATGGTCAATGTGTTCATCTAATGAAAGCAGAATGTGAGAATACAAATTTGTTTTTGTCTGGTCTGAGTGTCCTATTTTGGAAGTAGCATTTTATTTTACAAAAAGATCTTTCCTAATGTGCCATGCCGTTTGTAACAGGCCAATCGCATGCCTCCAAAGGAAATTGGGAGAAAGGATGTCTTCTGGCATCTTGGATGGGAGATACAGACTTTATAGAAAGGGCAGTTGATGAAGGACACGTAACTGAAACGATTATCACATTGGCGAAGTCTATGAGTAAACCGGTGTACAAAAAAGCTTGTCAGAAGTATGCTCAAAAATTAGTGCTTCAAGAAGACATTATGAAAGCCGTTACGTTTCTTCTACAAGGTGGATGGAAGAAGGAGGCAATTGACTTGCTTATGGAAAATAAACTTTTTCGTGATGCTTTGGCATTGCTAATGACTAATCCATCGAAGGCAGATGGCATAAAAAAAGTTGACGTTTTGAATAAGTGGTTGCATTATTTGGTTGAGACGGGGAATTTTGAGGTGGCAGCTAAAGTCTACTGCTCCATGGGGCAGCATAATGATGCTTTATCTGTAATAGAGAAACGAGACGCACCATATGCTTGGAAAGCAGCAATGTTCCTAGCCAATCAATGTAACAACGAAAAGAAATTAAAGTTAATCGGCTTTAATTACGTCGTCGACTGCGTAATGAAGGAATGTCACCAAGAAGCCAAAGAGGCTATTTTGAAGTACAGCGATCTGAAAGTAAGCTTACTAATTGCCAATGAATTGAACGTGAATTATATCGTTTTTTGAATATTCATTATGTAGCTATTATGATTTATAATATTTTTATTGTTATTATTGTTGAATTATAGTGGTTAATGTCTTTTGTTCAAACTCATGAATTGATTTTCAACTTATCAAATGAGTTCCGAGATGCATCAACGTCAGAATCTCCTGGAAAAGAAACTAAAACATTTAAGATGATCATGCTAGCCCAGTTAGACGTAGATGGGTTGAAATCAGATGGTGTGATCGATATTCTGAAGGAGACTATTCTCACATCCATTACTCAAAACAAAAATGACGTAAGTGCTGTCTTTCTTCTATTATCAAATATTGCGTACCTTAGGTCTTAATATCTTCATGATTATTTCCTATTTTTGTCCCTTAGGCACAAGTTATCCTTATTAAAAGCCTTCTATTGAAGTTCCTTGATGATCCACAGTTGGAAACCTTATCTGTTCGAGAAGATTATTTAAAGTTATGTGAAATGTGGTTGAAAGAGAAGGAACCATTTTTGTATGCCGCATACATCAGCGCATTCGAATCTATGTTTAGTGATTAGTTGAATGTAAAATTAAGCTTTTTTGCATTTTTCTTATAATTTTGTTTTGTTCCAATGTACACTTAAAGTTTTTCTAAGAATGCACCAGCGTAAACATATTCCCAGTAATAATATGCATTTTAATTACGTTGATTAGCTGCATATTTATTTATTGTTGTGTGGCTGTGATAGATGTTTCTGGTATCCAGTATTGGGTACTTCCGTTGATGTTTTGAATAAAAATGAGTGGTGACAGAATGATGAGGTATTGCAGTACGCGTTCATTAATTATCTTTCACGCTTTTTTTTATTCTTATGTACTTACATTCTTTACACTCGTACACATGATTCGGAAGTAATTTAGCTCATACATATCTTCATAATAGTAATGGTTACTGTTGTTATTTATTACAATTTTAATTGATGACTGTCGCATTCTGCCCCTGAACGTGAGCGGACGGTGTTACATTGATAGATTTCATTAATTAACTTTGCAGCTTAACGTTACGTTATGCTTATGCAAATGTGTTTTCATGCAAATGAATGTACAAGTATTTCATGCTTGCTTTAAAAAATCATATTATTTCTCGTTCCGATTTTCCACGGTACGTTCAACTCGCTGAAAGTATTACAAAAAGGAGACCATTAATAAATGTCTAATTAGTTATTATCACCCTAATAACACTGCTATACATGCGTGTCTAATTTCTTACATATTTACTATCTTCTATTCTAAACCGAAAATATATCAAGTAAGGAAATAAGCGATTTGTCTATGTTTCACCAGTATTAACTAACAACAATAGTCATTAGTAAGAGCTGCTTTACATAAAAATGCACCTGGGTGTACGTGACGACACACATAAAAGCAGAACAAAAGAAGTCGATTGATTGCACTAAATGATTATCTTTCCACGCACAGTGGCATAGACTTAGACCTTTTAGTCACAAGCACGCTACGTCAAAAATCGTCAGAGACAAACCGTTAAAGGAGTTGTTTTAACGGACATTAACTGCCATCTGCCTAAAACTTTGACTACAATGAAAGCACCTACTTCCAACAAAAACTGAGATGGCCATATCAAAATAGGATTAGATAAGCTTTACGTATTAAAAAATCTTTGAGGTCAACTCTCTAGGATTTCTAAAAGATACATACAATTTTATTACAGAGTTCGACGGAATTTGAACGTACTTGCTGCATCGAACTAAAGTAAACCAAGCTGGTTTAGTTCTCTCTAAACCAATAACAAAGTTTGGCTAAAGCGCAGTTAACGACAACCTAATATGTTCCTTAAATAGACAAGTCCCAATTTTCTGGGTTCATATGTAAGCCAAGCACCTTAAAACCGTTTCAATTGTATCGCGAATATGATGCTCACACCGTAACAAGAAGTTATTTAGCAAAAAATAGTGAAACGTTTTGTTTGCCTACACAAGAGTTTTTCAACATCAGTCATTCTTCACATTCACAGGTGTATTTTTAAATATTACTCGTCTAAAAACAAATAAACCCGCAATCTCTTTTTCTAAAAGCCTTAGTGTGTTAACCATGTATGATGTATGTCTACGTAAATACCTAAAATAATATGTAATATGTATTATGTATGAGATCAAAGGTTCCACTATTACTGATACTATTGATGATTGACTGTTACAAAGTGAAATTAATCTCTAAGTTTCTAAAATTAAATTGGATTTTTATATCACTAGCTTACACATCTACTGGACTACTGGTAATTTACATGATAAATACATTTTTAGTAGCATTTAAATCATTTTCTCATTCTGTGACTTGAGTGTGACAACTTTGTGTTTAGCAGAGATTTGTTCCGCACTATTCTGAACCTACACTAAATTCCCCATTAGTAATCTTCTTTTTTTATTGAAGATATAAATAAATTTATATAATTTTGAGTTTAGAAAAGACATTTTGTTGATATTGTAATTTCGTATCGCATTTTAGTAAATTCTCCCATGCAAAAGACGGATATTTTTATATTTAATTGAAAATAATTTCATACTTTCCTTATCATATTTTTAATTTTATATTCAACGATATACTTACTCTATACACTATATGGTGTAGGGTTTAAGATATGATGAGTCTAATTGTCTACAAACAGAATCGTGGTTTGTGGTTGGCATTTTTGTAGTAAATATAATTATGCTGTAGCATAGCGCATAGACAAAGGAGGAGTACAACAGAATAATGATAACTATTTTCTTTAAAGTGATTCTATCTCTTCCAAAAGTAAGTGAATGTAGCTTTTTATACTTGTAGAGTAGAATCTCGTCGTTACAGAATTATTTGGGCGTCGGTTCTAAAATGGATGGACTCCACTCCATGAACGGCTCGGTTGTCACCTTGAATTATATATTTCAATGATAAAACGAATACTGTTGAATGTTTGCTTGTTTTGTTATCTTTAAAATAGTAGCATCCCGTTTATCATGGCGCTATATAAAAATTTCTGAAGCAAATAGCATTATAACATGAAGCTGGAGATTAAATAAAACATTATTTGTTTCAAAGTACAGGTTGCAATAACGTTTGCTAGTCCTTCAGGATTTCAGGAGTACAATGCAGTATCCTCTAAGGAAGTAGACTGATGAGTCATTTTGGCATGGGAAATGTATCACTTTAGTCGCTGGGTCACGTTAGCCAACGCTACTGAAAATGCTTGAACTGCTGCGAACGGATACTGAAAATCGAGGGTGTAAGCACTTCCATCAATCCTTCCAAATTGCATTACCTGTGAAAATAGAATAAGCGTATATTGAGCATAAATATACGCAAGTATACACATCCCGATTCCAAAAAAATCCTAATAAGCCACACCTGTTTCCCACGAAATTCTATCTGAAAGTTTTTCGCCGACTCCTGTGTAACCCTCCCCCCAAAATCTAGTTGATACACTTGCGAGTTTTCATTCCACATGGGTGCTTTGTTGTGCATAAGAAATTCTCGCCTTCTAGGCGTTATTGGACATGGATCTATGCATTGGATTTTCTTTCGTCCAACCTAAACGATATAAAGTATTCAAGTATATAGAAAAATTCAATATAGAAATATTGAATTTTTAAGTTACTCCAGTAGTATTTTATTACCTTTTGATGAATTTGTGTCCGTGGGGGATTATCGCAGTCGCTTCGAAGGGACGAATGATTGGAAACTTTATTTATGAGAGGTACTGTAGTGTTCTTATGCGTGCAAGTTCCGCCCTCATTTCCATTCCCACCACATGAAGTACTGCCATTTTGACTCTGCTGAGATGAGTTTGATGGCGTATTACCCTCCTCTAAAATACCCTCTTCATCTGAGCTATCGATGATGGATCGTCTACGTTGGTTTCTGGAAGTGGCTACGGTTCCATTGTTGTTTGCACAGTTGTTGCTTTTATTCTTGCGTCGGGTAAGCAATGGCGAGTTAATGAAAAGCTGACGGATTGGAGAAGAAGCGGATGATAGATAACTTTGTTTGGAGCGTCGCTGAGTAGCAGGTGTAGAGGGACTGCTACGAGGTTGGTGCTGCGGCGACCCTGGGGGGATGAATGTTGAACTATGCGGGGCATTATTTCCGGAAGAAGATCCGGCTGCATTGTTACCCCCACTATTGTTACGCTGTTTTGAAGATGACGAAGCATCTGCTGATTGCTGTTGTCTGGCAGCATTGAGCATTTCCCTTCGACGCAATAAAGGTGTCAATAAACTCAGCGATCTTCGATGTACGTTCGAAGTAGGTGGAGGCGTCGGCGTGGAAGATGCTGGGGGTGTAATTGTAGACGCATTTGGTGGCGGCGCTTCATTAGCGATCTCAATCACATCTTCAGAGGAAGAAGACGTTTGCTGATCTCTTGCATTATTACTGCTGCCGCATTTTGGATGCTGCTGCTGGTTCAAAGGTGCAGCTTTGCTACTAGAAGAGCAATTGGTCATCATATTTCTCCTAGCAGGGGTCATAGGAATCTTGGCACGACAGTGAACAAGTGGCTCTGCCATTGTTATACAAGCCCTGACAGGTTCAGTACTAGGAAATCTGCACTTTGGACAAGAACTTGTGGAAACTTCTCTTCTGTATGCGGACGTTGCAAACGCTGCATTTGCAAGTCCTTTCTTCCAACCACTGAGATCACAACTATCCCAGCTTTTGCTTTTTCCCCAATCCTTAAGTCTCGGTTTGCCCCCGGAGCCAACCGACGCAGAAGAGAAAGGTCCAGATCCCGACTGTTCACCATCTCCATTTTCATAACCTCCTCGCTTTTTCACAAGAATCAGTCTTTTCGGTGGCGAATTTCCAGCTTGTTCATTTCCGACTACATCCAAGGAAATAACCACATTCCTATCAACATTATCCAAATATGAAGCACTCATGCTACGACGGACAAACATGGGGGCAGTCACTGGAACGGGCTGTAACTGTTGCTGTTGCTGATGGATAAAACTATGATTTGCTTGTACGTGGCATGGTTCTGCCACAGACGATACTTGATGGCCATGGGCCTGAGTGGACAGTCTTGACTGGGATGACCCTCCAAAACCACTAACTTTCTTTGGACTTCTCAACGACCTAGAGGAGGTTCTTGGAGGACTAGGTGTACTTGTTGCTACACCGCTTCCATCGTTCTCGCCGGCTCGTTCGATTTGAGCCCTTGTGAGCCCGTACTTTACTCTCTGCATTGCTTTATCTGCCAAACTAATTGCAGCCTCGGAATTCATTCCATTTCCTCCACCACTCGCAACCGCAGTTGCGACCTTCATTGGCGTTTGTGGGACTTCGGTGGATGCAGGTTCACAAACTTGGCATAAACTACTACGACAGTTAGAGATTACACCACTACTAGAGCTTGCTGAGGAAGTAGCCTGAACATTTTCATAATTTAGGCTGTTTCTCAGCGTTTCTCTAAACTGGATAATCTCGGTGTTGGCTGTAAGGTCTACGTATGGGAACTCATCTTGATCGTCCAAGTCATAAGGGAGAGCTGAATCTGACCTTGTGGTAGTTGTTGTTGAAGAGGAAGCATAATATTGCAGATGGGTTGAGCTACCGCAACAACTTGTGCTTGCACTTACACTTGCTCCACTGCTGCTACTAGGGCCCGGTTTATTACTACTGCTGTGGTAGGGGCTCGCTGTACCAGTTCCTAAGGATGATGAGGCTAATGTAGAACTGCTTCCACTGGAAAGTTGCTGTTGACTCGTTCCTGCTGTAGAGGATGAAGCAGAAGAAGAAGACTGGAGGTAGCACCGACTCGTCGAAATTATCGGTGGTGAGTCCTCCCCACGAGGAACTCCTTGTGGATGATAAATGACGTTAGCTCCGGTGTACACGTCTCCTCTTACACCTCCACCACCACCACCACCTCCTCCCACGTTTTGTATAATCACGGCCGAATTGAGACCATTGTGGTGATTGTGATTCTGAGAATGACTAGAAGAGGAGCCTGGTTCCGGTCCCACAACCACACTCAAGTCCTCCTCATCTTCATCCATAAAAGTACCATGCACAAAAACACTATCCGGAGAGAAAAATATATCATCTCGCAACTCTGTGATGAGCAGTGTCATTTGCCGAGGTTGCAGGTGAAGTAGACTAGTTTTGTAAGTTACCTGCCCCAAACTATCGGGCAGGGATGGGCTGACGCCATGAATTTTAAATTTTGTTCCCCAAATATTCGAGGTTACTTCTACTAGGCGAACAGCTTCTGGGAGGACGTCATTGTACACCAACTGGTGAGGATGGGTGGGTTCAGGCATTAAATGAACCGAGCTTCGGGTTCGCTCCCACTCTCGCTCCCGTTCTCTTTCCAGTAATCTTTCTCGCTCCCGTTGTCTATTCCGATACCGTTTTCTTTGCATTCTCGGGCTAGCGCAAAGTTCCACATCCTCAGATTCTGAGCTGTCACTAAATCCTAAGGAAGCTGCTGAACTTCCTGTTGTACTAGCGCTGCAATTTGGATTATTTGTCGTGGCTGCCGATGAATGTGGCTGAAAATGTTGATGATGATGATGGTGTTGGCAGCAACAGTGACAGTGGACATGTGGCAGATTACTGTGTGCCAATCCATTAACTGCTGAACTAGATGGTAGTTCAGATGAGCCACCACAACTTCCATTGTTACCTCCACTTGATTTCAAATGTCGAGCGTCGGAGCATGTCGAACTTGCACAATTGGCATTGGTACTTGTTGTACTAGCTCCAGGACAAACATATTTAGTGCCAAGCATATCCACAGAAGCACCACAACTCACGGCTTGATGATGGCAGTGGACTCCCCGATGATGATGAGTGTGATTACAGCATCTACAAGTAGAGCATCCTCCATCACCGCCACATGCGACCACCGTTCCACCAGTACTACGCTCCAGCTCACTTCCCCCATTGCTGTGCTGAATCACCAGTCCAAACCCCCTCTCTGGTCGTCATATTCAATGGGAGGACAAAAAAATATTAAGTTTATCGATAAATTGTTGTCAAAGGAGAGAAGACGAAGAAATGTGTCTCTGTCTTTCTTTGCAAGGCAGAAGAGAAAAGCCTTTACGGTTTGCCCTTACCTTCGGTTGCTTGAGGGTCATAAATAACAAATTCAGGTCGTATCTTCGAAGTTCGTTTTCCTTTTAGAATGGGAATTAATCCGCCTAAGTATTCCAAGTAAAGAGTGTACGCGGTACCGGGACTCTGATTGGCGTCTTCGTCATGCCGGATCATTGTACAATACAAACGGAGATTTCCACTCGGAGGATGAGTGACAAAATCTCTCAAATCCTTTATATTTGGCAACAGGGACTGTAGAAGAAATGCAAAAGAAACATTATAGAATGGCAAATACAAAGCTGGTATGAAAGATGAACCCATAATTATGCACACCCACTGGGTTGCATCGAACGAAAAAAACATTAAAGCCCCGTCGCCAAGTCTGTCACAGTACCTCCTCCTACCAGATATTATTTAGGGTATAGTAAATGCGCGCTCCCTCATCATTATCGTTATATGCAGCGGATAATAAAATGGTTATGACATTGACGATAAAGTGAACGGAGGTTTTATATCATCTCTACATTTTTTCACAACGATGCAACAAGGACAGTACGGAATATAAAAAAGCTCATCGTAAACTTTTATCGTAACATTTCCCTATCAATATAGAGATATTTCTCTCATATGTTGTACGTATAAGTACACAGTTTCCACATTTTTGAGAAAATAAATCGGAATTTGTCCGCTGAGCGAAATGATGGTCTGATAGACTGCAAAGGAATGTGCTAACCGAAAGATTTCATGTCCACGAGAGTTAAACCTTCCATGCATACAGGCATGGCTGCCAACAGCGAAGTGATGGGTAGGGAAGGAATAGGTCGATGGAACGACAACTTAAATGCCAAAAAATAATGGTGAGACCCCCAGTGAGATTTTCTAATTTCCTCTCAGAGACCAATAAAATGCACATGGTCAAGTTAGATAGTAGATGAGCCTCCTTCTGGTTTCTCCTCGCTGTGCTGTGTAATGATGACAGTGTAGGGAGGGAAGGGAGAAATATATATCTAAACCTTGAAAATACTCGCACGATAACGAGAAGTAACGTGTTACAGTAAACTTTCCGAGAAATTCCTCGTACGCATAAGGTACTATTATGCAGTTTCCAACGGCTATCCCTCAGGTTTATATAATGTATGCTCATTATATGCCCGTTTTAGCTGAGGTGTTCATGACGGCCCAAGCGTGAAAAGTTTTTCTACCATCATTTCCCCTTTTTAGTACTCGACAGAAGAAGCGCGGGAGGATGCTGCTGGAAAATGGGATAACTAACGAAACCAGCCGTTACCAGAAACCAAGCTTAACCACTATTTATGCACGTGATGATGATGATAGCGTAATACCACTCTCTGTATGAATTGCACTGGCTGGATAAAGCTTTCTCCAGAGAAATAAATATATTTATGAAGCCCACACTCCCACTTTTTTAACCGCACATACTGGGATCCGCTATCCTTAGAAGTCGACGTTGCATGTTGAAATTACAGTGCCGGTGGATACAGCACTGGTAAATGGTGATAAAGAATAAGAGCATATTCATACATCATCATTAAATATATGTGGATACTTCCGGCTAAAAACATAAAAGCTTTAAAGACGCACAATACGTA
Source organism: Callyntrura sp. NNG-2020 (assembly GCA_027744055.1). Lineage (NCBI taxonomy): Eukaryota > Metazoa > Arthropoda > Collembola > Entomobryomorpha > Paronellidae > Callyntrura > Callyntrura sp. NNG-2020. The sequence continues at coordinate 36,280 of JAHZNE010004774.1, forward strand.
CGACAGACATGAGTGAAAGTGAGTGAGACAGAGGGATGGTGGACTTCACTTCTAAAGCCAGTCGTTGTGTTTATGGTCCGCCACGTACGTGCGAACAAACTGATGCAATAAGCTATGTTGTGTACCTTTGAGTTAGCGAGAGAGCGAGAACAGAGATGGAGAAACCATAAACAGTAAAATTGTGGAACTAGCCATTAAACCATTTTTCTCCGTGGTCCCGATGTAATGTCGGTGTTGTGTGGGGTTGTGGTTGCTTCTCTTACGTTTGGTCTCGATCCCACGCTCAGCGATGGAGTACGCACAAAGGTTGTTTTTATTATGTAGCTGAATTTCTTTCTTAATGCTCGGAATGAGAGGCTTATTTTATGGATGAAAGGAGAAAGTTGGGAAAGGAAATTAAAAACAGTGTGTTTTAGTGGCGTTAACGTCTGCTCTGTTTGAATGTACGTACTGTGTACACTTGACGGGGCAAAGTAATGTAATGTGTGTGTGTGTGGGCACTACCCTACGTAAACGTAAACTCGCTTACGTTTTCTGTTGATGGTTTTTCTTTCCTATGCGATGCGTAATACAAAATGGGAGACGACGTAATGTGCACTTACCGGAATAGTTTGTGTGTGGAGGGACGTAATCAAAGCTCGAACAGGGAGGGGTAGGGGTAAATGAGACACGCATGTTTCCGTACTCAACGACTTGTAAATTGCTAGACGGCATAGTAGCTGGAGACTGGCTATTCGTTTGGACACCCAACCAACATGAACCAATTTGCCAGTTGCAACGAAAATTCGCTTGTCGTTGTGACCCCATGTCATTGAAGTGACTGGTGACTGCAAAGGAGATAAAGAAAAAGGATGAGTCATATTGCGACCACGCTACTTCCCCTGAAAAGTTCGAGTGTTCAAGGGAAGATAACAAGGCTAGTTATTTGCATAACAATGAATGATAACGCTGCACACTGCTGTACTCTTTACAGCTGCCGGTGACATTTCATTGCTGTTGCAATGCATGCATTAGACCAGATAGCATGGTAGGCTATTAGGCTGGAAAAATGAGAAACTCTAATGAAAGTTTGCTCCTTCTTACTAAAACGTGTGGAATGTTAATGTTGACTATCCGGACGCCTTGATGATTGTAAACGTGTAGGGAGTTGGAGTACTCCTTGACTCGGTTCCCGTTCTCATGAAGCACTTCAATAGGTCTCGAACCAGCTACAGCTAAAAACTCCCCAGAGTTGCTCCATTCCATGTGAAGCCCCTGGAGAGACATCACCGCAAACAAAGCACAAAACAGAGAAAAATACATTACAAACTCAGAGAGTCGCATAACAGTAAAAAAGATGAACACACTACTACTACTGCACAAAACTAGTTACAATTTTAGTTTCCACTTCCTCGACGTCCCTTAGAGAAAGGAAAAAGTCAAAAGGAGTGAGTACACGAATACTGGATACTTCCAGAAATACACGTTATCAAGTGGGGAGGTAACTTGAAACTCATTCTTTTTAGACAATGCACCGTTCCGTGCAAAAAATGTACAATTTCCTGACTTTCTCTTTAATCTGATTTTTTTGTCAAGTGGAAAGTCTATAGCTAGGAGGGAACATTTTTCTTATAAAGCAGGTTCATACACATGGACCACACTGTAAATGCGATGCGAATCCACTTGTGAGTACAAAAACACAATAACAAAAAAAACTTTCACTTCATCCATGCGCTGCCTACACTTTTTGTAGTGCTCTCTCATAATAAAAGTCATAACCATAAACATCAAGTTCATGGCTTCTACAATCCCTACATTACTAACATTATAAAATGCTCACAGATTTCGTAGGTGAATGCATGTTTATCCTAATCCTGTGTAGGTAGCTAGCATAGTAATATTTTTGTAATAATACTTCTACTTTTTTAGTAAAATAAAGTATCAGAATGGACTAGATACCTTCTGTTATTATAATTTTACTCAGGAAAATACAAAATATGGGTTGATAATACATCAAAACGGATGACACTATTTTATCTTCGCGTTTACTTATGTACTCATTAAGATGAATTTAAGAGAATAAGAATATAAATGAAAAAATCAAAAATTGAAATATGGGACTAAGTGACGCAATATGTAAGAGTATGTACATTTATAAATGTAGGTATATTTTGGTACACGAAAATTATGAAACCATTAATACGCATAAGAAATGTAAATCCGTAAATGTATATGGCTATTTCTCCGCAGTATAGTTTTGAAAGATAGAAATGACACATGAAGCTTATTACTGTATACGTTAGAACAACATATCTTACAGGGTGCAGGACTACGACGTGTACAAGAAAAATGTAATAATGTGTAATGTGTATATATGAAGTAATACATCAAAGCCGAAGAGACTTAAATCGCTTTATATATCAACGTACAAGCGTTGTGACAAGAAAAAATACAAAACTGTCCTGTAAAACAGATATAAGTAAAGGGATGAAGGGAAAATGCTGTACTAATATTTTTCTGCTCTCTTGCAGATTTCTTTGCTTCCGCGTAAACAACACACAATAAAAGTATAAAAACTCCAAGATATGAAAATTGAGAAAGCAAACCAACGGGACTGGTTGGTGTGAGTTTTTCTGCAGGGAATGTACACTGAACATACGAAAAGCTGATATTTCTATGCTGAATGTAAAACATGAAATATATCTTGACTAACATGCATTCCCGTAGAAATATAGATGGGGGCCACGTCATCGTAGCTCTTCATCAGGTAAATCCCTCCAGTTTTGAAGCAAACGGCTAGAAGAAATGGACGTTTGTTGCAGTAGTGATTGCTAGACGAAGTTGCCTCTCCGTCTTCGCTTTCCTCCATTTTGAACTTTTCACAACTCCAAGCCATCGAGCTGATGGGAGAGTCGGAAGGTAGCTGTACTTGTGACAGCATCACACCATGAACGTCCATCACTACGACTTGACCATTACTTGTGCCAAAGTAAACCTGTCACAAAAATACAACATGAAAAACTTAAAATGATATTGATCGTTTACCACATGAAAAGTGTGAGCACCAGCTCACGGTGTGAACAAGAAATAAATCTGGATTATATCTGGACGGTCTTATATGACCAGCTGCCACTGCCAACTAGCAATGTAGCAATATATCCTCATTGGTCAGAGAAATTGAGAATGTTATGAAAATTTACGCAATTTTCTTTTTATACCTGTTGGTCATCCGGAGTCCATATACCGCAAGTGATTGTCGCATCTAAATTTAGCAGGGTCGACCAATAACGCTGCCCTGCTACCGACCCTACCAGCACAAAATTATCCTGGAAAGAAAGTATTAACCACAACATATTCAATCAACAGTAATACCAATAAAGTGAATCTTGCTTCATTACAACTACAAAACACATCAACTTGGAAGGGAGAGCAGATACTTCCTAAATGAAAGGAGAAAGTTCAGCAAAAGTTAAGAGTACTAGCATAGAACTGGTAGAAGTAAGCAGCAATTTATATATTAAGAGAAACATGAAAATCTCATCAATCATATTGTTATGAAATCTGACGCTGTAGTGCAAAGGAAATGATTCATAGCGTAGTGGGTGCTTCCATAAACCAACAAATATGTAGGAGCATAAAAAATAATACGTTATTTTATAGATATGAGCAAGAATTTCTCGAGAAAAATCTTCAAAGCAGACCAATATCACAGAATAGGAAGTTGCACAATGTAGGAATGATGCCGTGAAGGCCTTAAATAGATTATATGAACATGCATAAACATAGCATCACCACCAGTGAACGTAAGAGTAAAACGAAAAAGTCTTTAATTAATTTGTTCAATAATGAAGAAAACATTTTAATTACTTAATTAACAAGTTTAAATAATTGAATGACGCAGTAAAACTTTGGCTAGTTGAAAGTTCTAGTTTGAATCCAATGTTTAGTTTAGCAACAATAGGGAATCTGCAGTAAACAGAACAGGGTTGCGCAGAATGACCATTATTTTTATAATGGCAAGTTCATTTGTGAAGATATATAGGTACAACATTACCCAACTACATTACAACATTTGCAGAAATGCATTAGGTGAAAACAAAATATTTTTCACAATTAGTAATGAACTTTTAATTACTTTTCCATAAATAGTATGACGATACAAAATTACATCTAAATGGTTGTTGTTAGCAGGTTATCACGCTTCAGAACCAAACGCATTAAATTTCGACACATAACAGCCAGTCCATGTCCATGGCGTGTTTTGTCTATTAATCATTACCATTTATTACGATAAATTTAGAATATATGAAAACTTTAGCTAGTCGTTGTGGAACTAATCTTACCTGCATTTGGCGCAATGAAAAATTAGTTGTGAAAACTACCAATAAACTAGTACTAATAAAAAAGATGTGCACCAAATTGCGTTTCGTGACGGCTGTATTGTAAATAATCTACATGAACGCAATGAGTGAACGGGGTGACACGACCTATAATGTAGTGTGACGTACATGCTGCTATCAGTTAACATGATCATGTTGATCCTCTTCCCGATCGAGTTGTTAAAGAGAGCCCTGTTTCCGACTACCCCAGCTCCTCACGTTTTTAACTTTGCCTTTAGATCCTAAAATATCGTAAATCTATACTATTCCCCACGAACCGACTAATGGGTAATATGATACTATCAAACATAAGGTAAGTGCTTGTCATTGACGTTAAAAATTACACATTTATAGCAATAATGAACGATTGCAAACATAACGACATTTTTTATTGTCTCTCACGATCAGTCAGAATGGGCCCAATTTAATTTCCTGCTTTCATTTAACCTACGTTAACTGTAAAGAATGAAGTATATTAGCCAAAAATAGCAAGACGAGATCACAATACAGTTCCGTTTGGATAATAATGGATGATGTGAAACAATAATGTATATAATACATGTAGGTATACATTCTACCAGTTGTCAGCTTGCTTCACTACGTACATTTTGGACGCATAACTATTACTATTACTATACTCTTGTCATCACTATCACCATTAGATTAAGTTGCAGCAGCAATAAAAATAAGAAACTAAAACTGGATACATACGGAGTCAAAGGGATTCATCGACTCTCATTTTTTATAGATAGACATTTCAAGGATTTTCCCTTTGCTTTTCGTTCTCAATTACTCCATTAAAGTCATCCACTTTTTCCCATACAGCAATCACAGTTAGGACTTGGCTTGAACCTCCAAAAACGATGATATTACCCTTCACTCGTCGTAAATGGTAAACGAAAGTAAAAAGAGAAATACCTATGAAAAATACGTTTTGACCTGAGATAAATGGGTGAGATGCGCAGGTAGAAAATTATGTGTTGTTGTGCTGCTGTAAACTGAAATAGATTTAAGAGTTTTCTTCATCCCGCATTTGCTTAGCAAGCGAGATTCGAGGAAAATATTTTTTTTTATCATCAAGCCACATGAGCCACAGTTTCTCTTGCTGCTTTCACTCGGTTGTCTACCTGAATGTTGCGTCAGAATTTTACTTGTTTTTTTTCTCTAGCTTATACTCTCGCTCTTGTTAAATTGTACTTAACATGGCATGATGTACGGTTATGGATTCAAGTAGGAATGGAATTGGCTGCGAAATGTGAGAGAAGAAAGGATGATCGAAGAGATAAAACAAACGGATAAAATGGATCTTTTCGTTTGCTCTCCATGTCGAGTTGAAATGCACATCCCCGGGATGTTTTCCGTACTTGTTTACATATCACAGAGACTTACTGACTGAATAGTGTAACTACAGCTTGACGTCGAAAGATTCAAACGAAGCTTTCTCTCCACAGAGCCAAGCAGAACTGCCTGAAATCCAATAAATTTGGTTAAAAGGGTACATTAATGTTGGTAAAATGCTATAAACTATGACATTTCAAAGCTAAAGGGCTCTCTTTCACAAAGTCTCTTCCATTGAAGTGGGAACCTAACGCAGTGACGGCAGGTACCTGGAAAGCGAATGGAGTGGCTACTGCGGCCATCACCAATGCAGTGTACGTACGTATACATGGCCGTACATAATCGATTTAAAAATTTCCTTCTGTGGTATATAAATTTCAAATTGTCTACTTCCAACTCAGCTCGACTACTCGGACGCACACTGGGTATTGCCAACACCATCATCAACATATGCTTTCCTCTCTCAGTAGTACGGGGATTACTTTTCCACTGATATTTTTCTTAGGACAAAAACTTTTCCCATAATCATGCAGGATAGTTTACACAATCCTGTTTCAAGGTGCCTTCTAGTTTTGTCTACTAGACTGATATTCGACCGTTATTTATTTGATCTACTTTAAAGTGATCATCAACAAACAAGTTTTTCTGCGAGTTTTTTCATATCTGTACGACAGAAGGATGGCAAAAACATTTTCGGGGAAAAATCTTTTTGTGGTTATGTCCGTGTCATACCGTTTTGGTGTATGCTGTACTTGGAATTACAATTTACATTTTATCTAACTTCTCTTTGATATACCACTCACACTTGCACACACGTGACAAGCCCACACATTTTCAATTTTCCGTTTCAAATGATCAAAGCAAATATGGTAACGCGAATCTGCAAATATTTTCATACATTTTATGCACAAAGTGGATGATAAAAACACTGGGAGAAAGTCTCCTATTGATGCTATATCAAATCCGTCGTATACTTCTCAGGATCAGTGTTTGCTCACTATCAGATTAGACATAATGGTTTGCGCAACAAAGGTCTGTTTCATGTACGCTTCACGAAATTAACATAATCTTTCAACACAAACTACAGTACAGTTAGTTTGAATAAATATCCGTAACACCAAATGAATGCTTTTAATTTCAGCGTTAATTATTATTTCGTCAATATTTGCTTGAATTTACAATAATAACGCTCCACCGAACAGAGTTCTACTTTTAATTATAAAAAGAAGAAATCTATAGTGGTACCCTCCCGCGGTGCTGTCAATTATACTCTTTTGAAAGATCAAAAAGTTGTACAAATAAACTGACAAAACGAATTAATGCTCACACGTTGCAATGGCATGACTCGTTGCGAAATCATCGAGGTCATATTTGATGAAGGTCAACCGTGCTTACTTATTAGCTCAGGGACGGTGCTTTAAATGTGCCAATCTGTTTTTTTGTGGTGACAACTGTTAGCCAACTCCAAGCTGTAATTTTCCATTTATCGAGGTTGTTATAAATTATAAGCCCATATAGGCTTTACATATATTTTCTAGCGTAACAATAATTATACCGTGTTCGGTTGCTGCCTCCGTCAGAGTTGTCTGAAGTATGGAATTTCAAATTATTCAATTTATTTACTAAGAGAAATTGGCATTTGTGTTGAAATCAGTTTGATATTTACATTTGCTCAACTCTGTTCTCCTCCTGAAATGTAATTTATAGCTAGGGAGGTTTCTCTTAAGCAACAAAGTCATTAGTTGATCAGGAGCATGAAAGGGATGACGATAAAACTACTTTTCTTTGAATTGATTTTGTGAGTTCCTAACAAAACGAGTCACATTACGCCCGTTACATCTACAACTACGCTTTCATCTGCTGCTGGTAATAAGTCCACGTTATTTGCTCTAGTTTCTTCAATGCCTCGTTGGGGATACTCAATTTCAGTAAATCACGTATACATACCTTAATCTCACGTCAAACAATATCGTAATCTCCTTTATTTACACACTGGCAAATCATAACATACCATCACACCAGGCATCGTCATCTTCACAACGTGACCTGTGAGACAGATATATGGACAAAGCTTAAATCTGTACGTATAAGTATGAATGTATGAAATGTGTGCTTTCTTAACAGCAATCATTAGTACGTATTTAACTGACTCCTTATTACATATAGTCATCGTCTGGCACATTCCATCACTTCCATCTCCGCCCTTTCTCATTTTCTCGTCCTTTACAAAGCCACCGCGTAATAGTAGCGTCGGGGCTTTCACAGCAACACTGCTGTACAACAAGCGTTGTTAGATTTTAGTTGTGTGTACGTTTCAGAACCTGATACTCCTTTTTATTACCAAAGTCATCCATCCATCATCATCCTGCCTTGGGCAGACGGTACACATGTAACAAGAGTTCTATAATAACTGGAACCAGGAATGTTGTCATCCACTCTAGATTTCCATCATCGTTGTTTTCTTCACTTTTTGCAGATGGATGGTTTAAATGAAGGCCACTTGGGAGACTAACAGCGGCAAGAGTTGAACACTATTCCGTAGGGTTCTACTGATTAACATCGAATTACGCATTTGAATGTTCTGATGCTGCATTGTTAACCTAGTTTGCACGCTTTCTCTAACTCTCTCTTCTTTCTGTCTATCTCTCTCTCTCCTTTAGAGACACATAATTTAGCATTTTGCAATATCTTGAAAGTTTATGGCGCATCTGTTTGAAAACAGCACATAATAATATATTTTCTCTTACTCTTCGGCTGCACACAACCACACCAGCGGAATTTGCTTACAAATGGGAATTTTATGAGTGTAGTAGAATGACGATCCAAATGAAGCACCAGGGACAAAGTTATTATTATAATACGTACTCTCGGAATTACTGCAGTTGGTCCTTACTCCACCACCACCGCAAAAAACGCGCTCATATCTCAAATGAATTGTAAAATAGAGAAGAGGACAAGTCTGTGATCATGTTAAAGGGAGAAACACTGACAAAATGATGATGGTCCCATCATTCACACACCATTACTTACATTTGCTATGCGATAGGATACATACCTAAACCTATATTAATAATTCTGCTAACAGTGCTGGCGGTAGTAAGAGAGTGCCTCTTGTTGGCCTGCAAATGAGGAGAAAAGAACAAAAAAGGAACAGGAGTGCACATCGAACCATTTTATGATGGAATCGCGGGTAGGGAATGCTCATTAGTTAATGCACTTCATTTCCAGTTGACTTTGCCAATACTAAAATGGTAGAGAGAAAGAATATCTGTGTCGGTAGGGAATGCTCTCATTTGTAATTTTGTGCTCGCGTAAGTTGCATTACATGGAGCACTTTCTCACACAATGGGGCAACCACCATCGCACCACATACTACACACAATAGTATTTACACAAGACGTTGAAAGACAGTTCGACGTCAAGAGAGAACACGACCAACGTATTAGTTTGTTGTATAAGAAACGAGAGGAATGGATTGGAGTTAGAATGGCGGATTCATCAGGATGATGGATTCGACTCGTTTCAAAGAACCACTAGGGAATCGTGAATTGGAACTTGACGGGAAAAAAGTGCACGATTTGCTAATAACTTATTTCCAGTTGCCAAAACATACCAGCGGTGAGAGAGTTTTACACAGAATAAAAGGTAAATTATATTCCACACAGGCATTGTCCACAGGAAAAAAACTGGACCAGGCTTAGCACGATAAAAAGAAGGATTAGAGTGTGCTGCAGCCCTGTAAAAATTGCAATCACTAAATCCCTCATCTATTCTTCTCTAGTTACCGTTGAAGGCCAGCCTTGAAAAAATGCTTGTATAAAAGCACATCAAAAATTTAAATTACCCCTTTCTCCTAGTCTAAAAATTTCTCCATTAGTAATGCTAGCAGTGGTAGGATTTGACCAACTCAGGTGGAAAAGTAATAAGTAACGTTGTTGATCATATGGAAATGAAAAAGATGTTTCTTTCAACAAAACATTCAATATAACCGGGGAAGTGGAAATCAGGGAGACATGAAGCATTCACGTGTGTAACCTGGAAATCTTGCGACGTTAATATTTGATATGTGCTAGAATCGTTTTCTGGACTGGAAAGACCTTCTACAAACAAGCCCCAAATAATTTTCATGAGCGGATTCTACGATGTTGTAGGCTCAAGTTTTCTTGCAGCGACAGAGTTTACCAATCACTTTGCCAGAAAAGACGTTTTTCCTTTAAAAATGGAATACATTTTCAAAATACACATTTACATTCTCTGTATACTTTTCACGGAACGATAAGATACTGAAAGGCACTACTAATACTATTACCANAAAATGGAATACATTTTCAAAATACACATTTACATTCTCTGTATACTTTTCACGGAACGATAAGATACTGAAAGGCACTACTAATACTATTACCACGCACACAAAGCAAAAATCATAGGAAAATATGCGACAGAATCTTGTCGACAACAATTTATTTATCAAGGAACTAATGGACGGACAGAAAGAAAAAGGTTGACTCACTTAACTACCACCATTCTCTTACCAGGCATGTTGTTTCCTTTTTGTTTTCCATCTGCCTATATTTTCCCCGTAATCCGCGTGTCCCATTTTAGCCCAGCAGTGGAAAAAGTCCCACTGGGATACAATGCGTCCTATTTTTCGATTCTTTATAATTGTCTTCCCTTGTACCACTACAGTCCAATTTATAGAAGAATGTATCTAACAGTTCGACATTAAACTTTCTCAAGGTCTTTTTTCCTGTATAGAAAGCGCTCTTCAGAAAAGCTTTCACTAGCTTCATGTCGATAATTTACTATTCCTCCTTTATTTTCACTAACTATATATATTATGGACGCCGTGCCGTGAGTGTGTATATACATGAAGGCGTTTTTATTTTGTATTTTTAGTGTCTCTCCACCTGCGTAGGTCTTACGAAAGGGCCGTGTGTGCCAGTAATCAAAATAATTTTGCTGAGGGAAATCCCTCTATCCATCTATGTATGTGGCAGCAGAGATCGATTATTTTTGTACGACTTGCCCTTTGGCATTCTGATGAGAACATCGAACAGCAGGATATTTTGACCGTATTGTTTCAGTGTGTCCACTCGGATTGATGTACTTGAAGACTTCATATATATAAAATGTGATATATTCTTCAAAATAAATTGTCCTACAAAAATTTTGTTTAGTTTACGCCAACTGTCGAAAATCGACATTCAGCTCTTTTCTGGCCAACACACATGAAATAGGTAATTACATTATTATCGGACCAGCAAACTAATAGTTTCACCTTGTGAACATCCAGCTTCCAGCAGGATGTACATATTTGCTGGTGAAGAAAAAGCGAAAAGTTTTTTATAGACTCAAGTCAAGTGCAGTCTTCCATTTTTATTGGACAAACGTCAAATGAAAAGGGACATTCGAGGCCACGACAATGCGGTCTCACTTGCTCTGCACACTGGTGTCGTTCGTTTGGTTGGTAAACAAATCGTCTAACAAAGTTGTAAATGGAAATGGAGTGGAGTAAAATGGAGGCAGTTGTTCCTCTTGAAGCGTAAGTGGACAAATATGATTGTGTTGAGATTTTACTGGAGAGAGAAAGTCAAATTGGAAGAGCGAGTGACGGATGCAATTTAAGAGAAGCAATAAAACGCTCGGGAAACATACGACGAGGATGATAATAGCGAATCCCATCACGTCGGAAATAATTGGACAAGTCAACAAAATGTTCGTCGTTGTTATTCATGTACCTCTCCGTCACTTCCTGCCTTGTCTCTAGGAACGGCCAACAAAACAGTAAAACAGTGAGCTGTACATGTGCATTCTTACATCTGCGGGACACTAAATTATACCAAATTTGGATCAGTTTCATTTTGCGTTCATTCCCTCCCGAAAGCTATACATTCTGTCTTCCATTCACAACAACTCTCGGACCTGACAAGCATGCACTATTTCTTGATTTGCCCCTTTTGTTCATGAATACTCAAACCAGCCTCGCCGTCTCCATACATATCTCCACATTTTACTGGTAGTCTATACTTCTATGTTCTATTGACTACAATACACCATTCCCCGAGTATTTGTCGGTCTATTTTTTGGCTCTCCTGTCACGTTGTTGGCCATCACATCACATGGAGCGAATCAGAAGAAAAGGAATAAAAGAAAGAGAAAGAAGTGCAAAGAGAGGATTGCTTTTCGGTTTGCATAAAACGGACGTCTCCTGCATTGCAGTGGTACAAATTTCTGCTTGGATGGATGTTCATAGGTGCTGGTAGTTGGTAGGTATAGGTATATCTGGACACGATGTGTGTATAATTCATTGTTTTCTATGTACGTTTTCTACGTCCTACGAATGCATTTATTTTTCGTATATGCAAAATACACTTAAACTCAGTAAATGAATTTAATTTCACACACATACACCTTCAGTCTCGGTATAAATGCCTCTTATGCGATTCCTCCCTCTACAACAAGCATGTTGGTGCACAGGCACACATACACACACAAACAACATCCTGACTTTCTTTCTCCTCATGAACTTTTGTAATTTCCAGAGAAAAATATACCACCACTTTCTGGGCCGACACCCTACCGAATACCCCATTTAGTCATATACAGTCGCCACATGAGAAATTGGTGCGTACAGCACCCGGCGTTATTATAAGATACACTTTTGGACCGTTGAGGTTGTCATGAATGTGAAATATTGTCAGCAAAACACTAGACTACATGTCCAAAAGGAAAGGCATTAAACCAAGAGAAAGCGCGCATATATACAACTGGCAGTATCGTGCTCGGGCGTTGGAAACAGAAAAGCCGAAAGTAACAGAGGCACTGGTGGCGGTGGCGGTTATTATTACAACGGTTTTGCTTTGCCTTGCCTTTAGCTTAGAATAAATGTTGTAATGGCATCAAAGGAAACGTTTTCCTTGCTCAAGATTTATTGTTCCTGCTTGTCTCCCTCTCATTCTCTTGTGAGCCCTGCCGGCTGCTCCTATTACCTACCACGGACTGCTGGAAAGAAACCAAGTTATAAATAAAGGTAAAAACAGATGAAAACGAGTAGTAGTCCTCGTGCTACCGCCATGCCACTGACTACTACTGCGGACCTTTTATTTTGGTACATATGCGTGTGGCGACTAGCGACCTTCATTACCCCAACCAATCTAGCGGAAATAATATGTGATTGGTACCGTGCAGCAACACAAAGTAAATCTCTTCACTGTTCAGCAGCAGCACCGCTCGGCTAGATTCAAGCGAAAAACAGGATTTTCTTGGGTTACACAAGTGTCTCTACAACAAATAACCATCATCATCGTTTATTTTAAAGTTTACATCAGTATTCATGAACGAACCCTACGCAAAAGGCACTTTCGAGTCCTTATTTCCTCTCCATAAAAAATATGGGACTTCCTTTTGAAATCACAATGAAATTTTATGGGACACAGACATAAACAAAAGTTTCAATTGAACGTATAATTCCAGAATACAAATCTATTTTTTGTGTGGAATCCACGTTTTGGCTTGCCGCTTGCAGTAACAACAGGGCCACAGCAGCAGTGGGGCGTAGAGACAAAAATTTCGGCAAACTTCCGGATATGGTATAAAAAACCTTTCAAAAACAAGTAACTATACACATTATGCAAACGGAACGGACCCATTCTACAGGAAAGACGTGATGGCATGTATTTTTTGTTGATACATAACATTTTACCAAAAATTATATGCCTTGACCCGATTTTCCTATTTTTCTGAAGAGAGAAAATGTATTTCGTATCAGTGCCATCTTCCCTTTCCATTCTTTTACGAAGGTTTTGTAACTACCTACCTATTCTCCTTGAGGAGCACACAGATAAATAGACACGAACAATGGACAGATTCAGGTCACACCACATGAAAAACGAAGGCGCTCAGAGTATACAATGAGTGAAAGCAGCATTATAACGTGTTTCGGGCTACCGTAACCTGAGTATAGATTATACGTATTACAGAACACATAGAATCTCCACAATTCGTTTTATAGATGATGATGGGAACAAATTTGTTTTTAAGGCATGCAAATTTTCAAAACTACTTTAAAAGGTGCTACCCACTTTTGTGGCGATGGTGGAATTCTATTGAAAAAACGAACCAATACAGGAATACGTGTCTCATCCCGTCTCTCTCTAAACTTCATACACCACTACACTTGCTTATTATTGTCATCATGAAGAAAGAAAAGTGCTTTTCTCTCTCTAGAGTATATGGATTCACTTTAATGAATAAATAATAAACTGTGTTGTTAATGACGGCTCTAATAGCATTGGGTATCACAGATATGGAGATAATGTATAACATTGCAGTGCACACAAAATATTGCTTTGCTAACGGCCGAATGAAATAACGGCCTTTTCGCTTTTATTACTGTGTTCTGTTGGTAATGCATTACGGAGAAGAAGCCCCAATCATAAAAATGTACGTTTTTGCTCCCTCTGTATGGCCCTGTTGTTGGTTGTCTCTCCACCAGATTATTATTATTGCATTACTGTATTAGTAAATAAACTGGGCGGAGGTGGTCGATAGGTTTGGCGTGCTTCAGAGAGGAAACCTGTGGCAAAGTAGGGAAAAAACCTGTCATTGCCATTAGTAGTAGTAGCTCAGAGAAAATAATGTGGATGAATTACTTACACAAAGGGAGTAGCACCAAACCACCATCGCCATTTAAGGCCAACAACAAACTTCTAAACCACTACTGGCGTAACGGTCCTCACTGGTAATAAAACTAAAAGCATTTAACGTGATGTTCCAATGCGCTACGTAGGTATATTCGTTTATACAAGCCAGGAAGAAAGGGAAAATGAGGACTATCCGAGGATAAACAACATTTTCTTTAATGTAACGTATTTATCTTGTGGCTACTGTGTAAAAGTCGTTTTCCGGGGACAGAAGGGCGTGTAATGCATCATATATAAATACTCGTTCGTATCGTCGTCATCTTTCATTTTTTATTTTGCCGTCTACTTTGGCTTAAGGCAGACAAGACAGTGGGATTATTTATGTGTGTATGTGTATCCTGTGGTGCTGCCTCGTTGCCTGTAAAAAAGTATTTGTTGTTGTGAGATGACATGAAATACTCATACTAATGGCATTTTTGCTTTCTTTAGACCGCTCACCATCTCTTTCAGGTAAAAGCTGACTGAGAGGGAGAGGGTGTAAGGAAGCTTGATTTATGCATCCTTCTTTAAAAGGAATACAAATTTGCAGGCTACACCAAGTTTCTCCCTCGTTCAAAATTACAATAAACGTGAGTGTAGCATATATGGTATGTAGTATAACATTCTGAGAAAAAAATAAATTAGGCCGACTTTGACCAACGTCAGTATTTGGAGAGTTGTAAAATGTCGGTGGAAGATAACACATGATAACTGTGAATAGCAAGCGTTAATAGAATATATAACTTCTATACTCATGTACGTGGGGCATCACCTTATTGTTCTACACTGCTGCATAACGAACAACAGAGGACATGAGTATATGTATTCATCGGACAATATAATGTTTAATGTATAATGTAAAAAATCCTTTACATTTAAAGGGATTTTTTTTTAGCAAAGTCGATGTATAGCGGTTCTCCCATTTGCTTAGAATCACAGTGTGCATATACCGAGTGCATTTTTGATATTCTAAAATAGGTTCTAGTACGATTCAATGCCAACACTGGTACCGACACTATGCTTTTTTTCTGTCGAAACAGCCCATTCATTTTGAAAAGCCCGGGGACTTTATTACCTGTATATATACTAATAGTACGAAGTAATGTCATCATACTGTTTAACCAACAGTGAGACCGTTAGTAAAACAATATACCACGGGCGTGCGATATACCACAAATATAATCCATGTATTCAAAATTATGTACTTTTTTCGGCTGCCTCAGCATAGCCAAGCCCAAATCAATAGACGTCTTTTCTCCGCCTTTCTGTCTAACATTGGTTGTTACTTCCCAGAGTGGCAGCATCGAGTATCGTTAAAAGTGGAAAAGGTTGCAAGCTCGGTTTATACGGATAAAATACCGGAGCCGCTCCAAATGCATATAGTCTGGAGAATTGTCAGAGTGAGTGGCATACTCGTGTAATAAATTCCAGGCATGATTACCTTGGTTTTATGCACTGCACTGAAGACACATATTGAGGATGTATATTGCTTGTTCTTGTCTCATCTTCATATGACTATAATGGCCCAGCGTAACTTTATATTCCCATTTTATACGAAATACGCACATATGCTAAATATCATGCATTCAGAATACTCAATGACTTATTCTCTCGCTTCTTCTACCTCTCCCTTCTTGCTTCCTTCACATTCCATTACCGTGTTGGGTTGCATTGCATACAAGTTTCAGCATCACCTTTCTTTCTCTCTGAGTAAATGTCAATGCCGCTGGAAAAAAGCGGACTGAAAAGAGCAACTTTTTTGGTACATTACATTTCTTTCCCTTGCTTGTGCAGTGAACGTAGCGAGACAGAGACCATCAGGATGAGAGGGCGAGAGAGAACCCAAGAAAACGAAAAGCAAAGCAAGGTATAGGTTTCCCGGCCTAAAAACAATCATGTCGTAATGTGTGCTTTCCATGTACGTAACATGCAATAATAAGAAAAAGAAGCGGGGCATCAACAGCATAAAAAGGAAATCCTTTTCCTTCCAGATACACTCACTCAGTCTATTGCTGTTATAAAACATGTTATGTGATATGATTACGTATGATGATATGATCAGCTAGGAATACGCGATGAATGGATAAATGAAAAAAGTTGAGAAAGTCCATTTGTGCATAATGTATTATGCAGGCATGTAACAGCAGGTTTCAAACTGGAACTGACTGCACCACTGCGTGAGAACGAGAGTTTGGTTCGTGGTGGTGGTGTGGTGGAGTGAAGAAAATGCAGGAAAAGTGATACAGTCAAAGTAAAATGGCATGGCATCACTTTTCCTTCCACCAACGCTACCAACCACCACTCATAATCCTAATCGTAATAAACGAAAGTTTTTCGTCTTTTCACTTTTCTTGAATGTCAGCAGTAATGCAATGCAGCGCTGCAGCAATTTACGGTTCAACCGTGTGTGTGTTTATGTATGTATGCATGCAGCCCATGTAGTTAACTCAATGGAATTGCGGGGGATTCCGTCAAATGTTCAGAAATACTTGGAAATACTTTAAAAGGAGAGCAAGGAGTCAATCCCAAGTCGAACTAACAGATTGATAGAGTCAACGCGCGTTTATGGATACACACATATAAACTAATCTTTAATAGAAAGAGAAAGTTGTTCCTTTCTGGTTATGTTGCTCAATTTTGTATGAATGACCCCTTTATTACTTTCTATGCTTGAGTACAACAAACAACTAAAAATTACGGCCATGCAGGCACCACCACCATGTAAAATTTAGAGAGACGAGAGGAAGCAGGCGGCAATATCAATTTAAGAAAATAACGAGAAAGAGGATGAGAATGAGAACAAACTTTTTTTGGAATAAACAGCACCCTTTAAATGGATTCCATTGACGGGCAAATGGAAAGAGGTAGTAATGTTGCTTATATTATATATTGAACAGGAATATTAGGTATATTTCATGTTTGCTTTTCTTTTATATTTCAACTCTTCATGTTCTTTTCCCTTTAACAAGACACTTCACATCAGAAAGAAAAAAAAACGATAAGGAAGTAAACAGCTTTTTTGTTTTTTTTTCTTTTTAAAGCATGACATTTGTATGGGCTGTTTTTCCCATCGGTGAAGTCATTTTCTTATTTTCTTTAGAAGGAAACGGAATAGGCTGGAAAACTAAAAAGCTTGAATATCTTATATATACTACATATGAATACAAAAGTAGTTGGTTGCATAAAACTTTTTTTTTCTCACAGTTCACAGCTCATTTCCCATTCGCCAGTGAACGAAAAAATGTTGTTTTCAGTTGGTAAAATTTGTCGGTTTTTATTTTGGAAAACAAAGTATAAAATGTTCTTGGTACACATATTCACTTCAATTCGAGAGTAATAAATTGGTATATAGCTTCTGTCTGCTGACGTCGATATGAAAGATACTTTTTTCCTTTGAATGACA
Source organism: Callyntrura sp. NNG-2020 (assembly GCA_027744055.1). Lineage (NCBI taxonomy): Eukaryota > Metazoa > Arthropoda > Collembola > Entomobryomorpha > Paronellidae > Callyntrura > Callyntrura sp. NNG-2020. The sequence continues at coordinate 54,063 of JAHZNE010004774.1, forward strand.
CGCTCTCTTTTAAATGAATTCGAAGTAGAAGAGAGCATATTGTCAACTTTTCAATATTTATGAAACGATAAAAGCATAAAACATTTACAAATTCATTTTTTGGCATTTTCAATGACGTTTTTATTGTGTGAAAAATAAAAACATTGACGCTGAGTGAGTGAATAAAAAAGGTCATGCAGGAAATAGCTAGGAGCAATACCACCAACGGCAGAATTGTGTACGGCAACGGCAGACAACGAACGAGATTGGTTAATGTTCCTTTGCAAAAATTCTTAGAAACAGTGCACACCAACATGATCCTTCCATTTAGGTACAAGGAGCAAAGTTGTCCTCTAATGCTATGCTGCTCCCATTTTGTATGTTTTGTAATACGTGTTTGCCGTCATTCACTCTTTTCATTCAAATGGATCTCTCTTGTGAATGTTAGCTGACGATATGGCATATAATAAGTATATATACCTAAGTACAGTGTTCAAAATATTTTTGCGTTTATTTTCCCCACCCTCCAATTTTTACCCTTTTCTGAATTTATTATATTTTCAGTTGAAGAAGGCAGGCGCGTGTCGGAATGAATTAGACTATTTTAAAGGATTTGATGATCGAAAGTGTGTGTAAGTGTGCGAGAGAAAGAGAGAGAGAGAAAAGTGAATATTGTATAAAATACAAGTTTTATATGTGGCCTTGGTTCAAAGTGATCATGTGTTGACAAGAGGAGAAAGAGAGAATCATTTGGGGTTGCTGCTGTTTGCTGTTGAATTCTGATATTGCTCTTTGTTATCATCCAAAAGCCAAAAAAGAAACGAGTAATGTAATGTGAAGAGTCACTGATCCCCCAACCCTCGCCCTTTCTCATTCTATTTTTTCTCGCCCTTTCTACTTCCTTCCTTCTTCTTCTAATCAGTTATTTCTTCCCTAAAAAGAAATCGTCCCTAGTGCTGCTAATAGCTCTAGATAATGTAATGTAATGAGAAAACAGGGAAAATACAAGCAAAAGGATCAACACGGATCTATCTACAACACAGGCAAAGTATAGGCTACACACGGAATGCACGAAACACACAGTTTTCATCAACATTCGATGATTTTAGTGGAGCTTTAGCGACAGCCAAGATTGGGAAGAAAAGATGGAGGGGGTGAAAAAAGGAAAAGAAGGGTGACGATGATGTTGGATGATGATGGTTGACTTGTCAGATAATACCACACCGCACGATGTGATCTGGTGGCATTCACAAAAAAACTGTACAGTTCAGTATCAACACAGCGACAAGCCACCACATATCTCTCATTTACCACACTGATACAAAATGCTTGGCTGTGTCGGGCTTAGATGGTTTTGCAAGTGAAGTTCCACAAAATGGAAAGGAATGGAATTTACACGCACATGTGTGTGTGTGCATTCGTTTCTCTCGATAAAAAATAATTTGAGGGGAAATGAGATGGACGGAGGATATGTGTAACCGCAGACTACTGACGACGGGTAATATGCATAAAGGTGTATTATAATAACGAAACCTGGGAATGTGGTGTATGGTAATATTTCGTTGGTACACATCCATATGAACCACCCATCATCAAACATGGTTTCCAAACCCTCATTTTACATCTTTCTTCTCTCTTCTCTCTTTTCATTGTAGTCTTCCTCTTCACCGCTACTACATTTTGAATTGTTCCAAAAAATTGGGATGTTGCTGACATTTCAGCTTTACCACTCCCTAATCATCATCGTCAATCACATTTCACTTTTGCAATTTTTAGACTTCAGCAGCAGGCATTTTTCGAGGAGGTAGAACAATCAAAACACTGACAACGCCAGGATGTTTCAGCAGTGAGGAAGAATGAATTTCAAGGGTCTCTACACTCCACATGCAGATTGGTACAACACGCTGGTGTTTCACCACCAGGAAGAAAGACAAAGGGCAACGGTGACATAACGTGTAGTCTCTTCTGCTTCTGCTACCGTTAGAAAATGGAATTTACACTCTCTGGTAGGTTGAGTTGAAAGAAGGAGACCGATTACTTATGAATTTGATGCTGTACAAGAATTGAAAACAAAGATGAAGACACCGCGGTGATCATCTCATTTTACTTAAATGAAAATTTGTGGAAAGCGAATATCGTCCTGTAGTGTGCCACATGGGACTAGAGAGGGTCGCTTCTGCAATCTAACAAGAGCATCATATGATTCATTACTGAAGGAAAATACCATTGTCGTTGTCGTCGTCGTGAATGACATTTCGAGATTTTCTCTCTGTAATCTAAAATGACAAGTCCCATGAGTGACATGACGATATGTTTGTCTTATGTACAAAGTAATAATAATGATCCTCCAATGATACGGTTTATGTGTCTATGAAAGCAGATCATATTACTACGTCACACACTGTACAGTACTGCAGTAGAAGTGGTTCCCTTTTCACGCTACACATTTGATCTCTAATGATAACGAAACAAACTTTTCCTACATACGTGCTAATGCTGTATTTGCATCCTTTTCCCTGCCTCCTACTTCAGAAATCGGTATAACGGAAGGGAAGGGAGATGTTGAAAACAATATATTTTACTTTGTTGGTTATACCACGACAGCGGCATAGTAAAGAAGGATGATGATGAGAGTATTAGTGGAAAGTGTATGGGTGCGTGTTGAAAAGGTCCGTGTCTTAAGCTGTTGTTTTTTGGGCACGGCAGATAAGCCGTCTTGCCTTTTGTGCTTGTACCACACAGGAGAAAATGAAAATGGTGATGAACACATCTGCTCCTGCTTGCTCCTTATTATGTGTGAGAGTCGCAGCATGACATCCACTTCAACCTCGTATTTCCTGATTTCTACTCTACACTTCGGGCGTGTTGTTGGTGTTATGCATCTTTGCAGAGAGGTTTTCTCCTCCTCAAAATGTAAGCGAGTAAACAGGAAAATGAAAGCAGACGAGGACGAAGAGATACAAACGGGAAAAGATTTCAACATTTCCAATTCTATGAACATTTCATTCAGCACGGCTTTGTTTCGGTTTCTAGAATTTTGTGGTGTCTTTTAAAACCCGTTAAGCTCATGGTGGTAGTAGTGGGGAAGAGAAGTGGTCTGGGTCCATGTGTGGAAGGGATGTACTTTGTACAAGGTTTGTAGTTCCCTTGGCGTTGACATGCATGTAGGCAAAGTATATTTTTTCCAGTCACAGCCCATGACAATGTCCTACTTATTGGTACAGGAATGAAATGGAAAGTCTGTAGTCGTATGACTTCATATATAAACTTCTATAAAGAAGTAAGTAAACAATTATACAGACCAGTAATGTGGGAGCGTGAGTACATAATACCAACCCATAATGGGAACGTGGGATATATAGTAGGCGTGTGAAATGACTCGTGAAACGGCGGATGTAGACCATTTCATGAATAAAATAAAATGTTCGGCATCAGAGACCCACTCAAAACAGCATACATTATTTAGTAGAACATGGTACGCGTCTGACAAGATTGAAAATAATAATTATCGTCAGTGTATATCACCACCAGTAGCAGCAGCAGCTTAAAAATAAACTGTGTAGACGATGTTGTGTATTTATGCTTTGTTTATTTTTCCCGCATACTTATTTGCATGATATGCTTGAATGCAATGATTTTAACGTTTGTTATTCTAATATGTAAATAATTTGCATACTCTTTTAAAACTTCATCAGCATTCCCTTTCGTGGAAGGGGACAATGGACAACACAGCGGGAAAACAGGTTTTGGAAATTACATAACAAATGACGGTATACATTTTCTGAGAAAATGCTCGCATAAACGAAAGATTTGGGAGAAAGCAAGAGAAAGTTTTACATAGGGAGTTGTAATAATCTCCCCACAACATAATCATTGTTACTACTGCGCTCATTCCTACGGGTGCCTTCGGGGCACGTGCAACGGATTAAGAAACCCCGCCCATATATATATACACACGCAAGACAAAATGTATTTAATACTTCTGAGACAAAAGGAAAGGGAAGCTATTTCCTTGTCATTCATTGGAAAAACAATGAATCGTAGTGAATGTTCCAGCCACCGCGACAACTCGCAAAGGGATATTCCTTCTATCTCATCTCAATGCACTGATGATAACAGTAAAAGTAAAACCTTTCCTTGTGGATAAGAATCAAGTAAGGCGAGAATTATTTGGTAGGGAGAGAAAGAAAACGTGCGAGATGCTATCAGAAAAGTTTTGTCTTGGCAGCGGAACCATTGCATAGTAGTGGTGCACAATCCACCGTGGAACTCGTACATCTCTAATCTCTACGAAAGGGAGTGGGAGTGTCAGCCTGGTAACCACCGACCACCATCCAACAAAAGCAGAACAAAAAAGCATAAATCACACCAGATAACTCGAAACTTGTTAACTCCAAGTGAACGGATCTTTGAGGGTCATTATGCTCAATTACAAGTGTCAAATCAATATGCCATTTGCATTCATTAGGAATATTGTATGAACAACCCCTGTCACGCTATTACCCTGGACGGACACAAAAATAAAATCTGCTAATTTACGTCCGATGCTTGAGAACATGAGATGACTTCTTGGAAGTATAACGGAATGGTTGTAATATATAGGGAAAGTACCGAGGTTCCTAGTAAACGCTTGTAATTTTTCTTGCGTCTCGTTTAAACTTCATGACCAGATAGAAAAGAGCGCCATGAACATAATTAACTTTCTGTTGCTTCAACAGTGAAACCTTTTCTCAACTTTTCCCCTCTTCTTTCTCTCTCTCTCTATCTCTCTTTATGTGTATGTGTGTCTGTATTACGATAATACAGCATTTGAACTTGGTCTATAAAATTTGTAATGAGGAAGGAATGAAAATACAGAGACGAAAGACGTCCCTTTTCTATTCTCATAACGAATACAGAAGGTTGTGCATAATTGTAAAACTTTTTTGTTGTCTCACGCGACCAAAAGAAAAGTTAATCTCATCTTGGGAAAAAGGAAAAAACTTCCGTTACTTCCCCAGCATCACGAAAGTCTCAGGGGTCATTCATAATCAATAAGAGCCCTTTGGAAGCCTTCATCCTTGAGGTTAAATCTCAAATCCCTTTCTGCCTCGGCATTCGTATTTGACGATAGCGCATAACTGACGTTATGTACGTTCTTTGTACTAAGGAGAGTTGAGACCTGTATGGATCTCTCGTCTCTGGTGAACAGCCCCGCATATCATTACCGTACAAAAGTAAGAACCACTTTATAATAATTTCCTGTCGTACTGTTTTTAATTTAAGTGCAGCCACCCGTCACATAAAAATTGAGCGGGAATTACATTTTCATACAATGAATTTTAACTGAATATGCTGGAATGAAACAAAAAAGTAATTTCAGCAGAGAAGTTTTAAAAATTTAGTTAGCGCAGGCAGATTCAATGTTTTTGTGACAAGTGCCTTGTGTATTCTCACTCTTCTCAGGACTTCCCCTAACTCATTACGATCACTTACAGTAGCAGAGCAGAGCAGAGTCAACTAGAATATTCGACCATATGCTAAAAGACTTCAGGTTTCCTCAGGTAAGGACTGGAAAGTCTTTTCTAAGCTCTCATTAAAAATGCATGGGAAAAATTTCGTTTCTTTAAAAATCCAACTGGTCTTACACTGTGTTCAGCTAGGTTCTGACGTTAGACATGTTTAAGTATATCACCTATACAGTAACTTACTCAACAGTTTGAAAATCTAACCGTTTCCTTGTACTGTTGCGTCACAATTAGTTATGTTCACTTTTTACGAAGAGAAAAAAAACGAATTTATTCATATATTTTTTGTTTTGATAGTGAGCAACCTTGTGGGCATGAGAGATGAAAAGAAAGTCGTTCATTTGAAAAGTTGGCATATCTAGAGGGAAAAAGCGATAGAGAAAATGTGTTGACGCAATGGACAATACAAGGACACGAAAAGAAATTCAACGCAAGAGGTACAACCACTACGAAGAAGGTAGCCATATTTTATTTTTATGTTTATTTTTTAGAAAAAAGTTAGCTCATCAGGCAAAACGAGGGAACGTTTATTTTTCTCTCTTTTTATGACAGACTTTCTATAGTTAGATGCCACTATCCTAAATATATATTTTTTATCATGAATTGCTTATATCGAGTAGCCAGCAGCAGAGAACCACGATGATTATTTTTAGGTACCTACTATACAATAATGTTGTTGGAATGAAGAGCAAGTAAGCAGAGGGAAGGGTAAAAGTTGCTACGAGTCAAATTCAGGAACATGTAATAACAAGACTGCCAGCAGGCTTTACTTCTCGGTGACTGACTAAAAGTTGGCCTTCGTAAAACGGAAAAGAGAAGAAAAAAGGGCACATGGAAATGGTAGCATTAAGATACGTAATAGCGAAGCACTTTCCGCATAAAAGGTAGACTAAAGTCCCAATACGATGCACATATACTTCCCAGCCAACAAAATAGTTTACTGTGGTTTACCCCCATAACGTATTATGCAAAAATTCCCATGTGTATCTTCGTCGTAGTAAAGAGAGTGACAGACTTCGTCACAAATTCCCCGAAGAATTTGCGAATTTTCAAGGTAAAACGTAGCAAAGAAATGTGACAGTCTCGCACTGAGCTACTAACAAACACTAAGAATCTGTCTGAAAGTGCAATATATTATTTCTTAGGGGGGCGGATCTAAAAACAAATTATACTGTCCCCTACTTGCACGCTCCCTTTCCCCGATTCGAGCCCTTTTTAATTCCTTGAGCATTCATAATGCGATTGAGAAAGTAAAGATGATAGCAGGGAGGGATGAATGGCGAGAGCGTCGAGAATGCCTGTCCACGGACAGCCTACTCAAGTACATCCGGTTTGTGGAGAAACGGTTCATAAAGGTGGTGCATCGCGACGTGTACTACTAATGCCCGAAAAGCTGCCAAGTAAATATGTGTGTCAGCCAAGTTGCTCAAGACTTTTAATCCCTTTTTCCACGAAGGAGCTGGCTATCTGAAAATAATCTTCGGTCTATGCGACATTCAAGAGACACTTAAGTCCTTTGCAAAGACGCTGTCTAAAAATGCGGTGGTGGAATGGGTTAAGTTGTATGTAGATATGCAGAGTGGTATAATAATATGCCTGCTCGTCGGAAATATGCAGAAAGATCTTTTTTGCCGGGATATTATCTCGGCAGCGTGTGTATTAGAACACTTTTCCATTTTGTCATTATGATAACATCCTAATTCGCCAGAAGTGGTATGATCCCGCTCTCAGGTAATACTACTGAGAATTAAGATGCTTCAAATTACGCCATGCTATATATATATACATGTTTACAGGGAGTTGAGTTGGTTGGTTCTGTTTCTGGTGTAGGATTTCTTTGTGACGTTGGGGAAATTCTTAGAGATTGTTTGTGTATTTCTTTGGCGTTTTCATTATTGATTAATTCCGCTTTGCCAAAAGTGCAGAATCGTAATTGGTTTTCTTCTTTGACAAAAGCTAAATTTCGTAATCAACCACCTTGGAGCTCCCTTACGTCGACGTGTAGTAGGGGCAACGATATTATGTGCCGCTCTGTCGTTCTCAATCCTGTTGGCCATACGTCAAAAATTTCTCAATTTGGCAGTTCTGTAAATTACTTTTCTTCTTCCACCGTCAGAGTTTGCTTTCACTTTTTCTGGTAATTGCTATTTCCAAATTATCCCGAAGGAAGGACTGGAGTCAACCTGAAATCGTGTTCTCCAAACCTAAAAAGCTATTTGCGTAATCGTGTAAAATTCTGACAAATAAACACAAACAGGATTATACGCTTCGTCTTCACATTTCCTGTGACATCCTTTTACCCTTCACAAAAATTCAATGAAATCGTAATCAAACAGAGAGTAGAGAAGGAGAGCGTGTAGGGATAAACATGCCTTGGAGGAAAAGGCCATTTCCACCACTACCGTACTCGTGTGAATAAATTTGGAGAATGCGCACAATTTTTTGAGGAATTCTATGGAAGTGGAACGGAATTTGAAGACAACTTAGCAAAAAAGGTGGGAAGGACACGGCAAGGCGAAATCGTATATAATGGCATCATCATCATGGGACTATACCTAAGGATGTACTTGGCAGTTTACTACTTTATATTTTATATTTCGATCAAGCTAAAAATATTCAAAAAATTAAGCTTTTTATATCCTTATATGATGTAACATAGTTTTATATAAATGCTAGATACTATATGGCAATCAGAAGTTGTATATGGCTTTCGCTTAATCATCTACCATCTCCACCAACAAACTTTTTTTTAGCGAACATCGTAGATTTGTGGATGTAATTTATAGAACAACCATTTTGTATCCGACTCGTTGTAAACACCATTCTGTTATTTTTATTACAATTTTTAGAGAATTTTACTAATAATTTTTTTACGAGGATGAGTGTATGAAAACGTGACTAGAAATTAATGGATGTTGTATTATTTTCCCGTGAATATTAGAACATTTCAAATTTGGCATCATGCCCACTGGCAAAACTTTCTGAGAAGAGAATCCAATAAAATGCTGAAACACGCACACTCTTTCGTTTGCATACTTTGACAAACAATTAGGAACGGAAAAATAACATTCTGGATACAAACCTTGTCTGGTAGTGTACCCGTTATATGCATATGGTAGTGAGCATGATATGTACACTGTAAATACAATGCAGTAAAAACTAAACAAAGAAGGGATAATAATATAACTGCCGTTTCGATATTGACGAAGAGCGTTAATTATTATTTTTACCTGGGAGCGGTGTCCTCGAAGATTGTAATTGGTACGAGTGGGAACTTCTGAAGGATTCTTTTTCCAATGGGACGTAGTATAAGTTACGCCCAACACCCCTCGAACGTTTCCCGTGGCAAGCCAGCCTTCTTGATAGTAGTGCGTGCGGTTCAGCTTCCATCCTTCATCCTGAAAATCAATAATGAACAGAAAAATTGACGCTTTATACACAATAGCACAATCTAATTTTATCCATCGCATCGCCATGAAAAACGAGTGGTTGTTTTGATTCCATCTTTGTTTACGCAATACTGCTATGCTAAGCCTAACAAGCGCACTAATATAGCTCATCTGAGAGTGACACGGAATGAGACGAAGCTTTCCAAATTACTTTCGTTACAATTAACACCGTCATCATGTACGTGCCGACCTTGTTTTCATCCAAAATATTTGTCAAGAGCATATGAAACCGTAAACCGCAGTCAAAGTTAGAAAAAGAGACGGAGTGTGACAATATACCACCGAAAAAAACAACAATTTGCTGTTGCTGTCGTGGAAAGTCTAGGATATCACCGCTAGAATTTACCAAGTCTCATTTGTACTTTTGGGTCTTATACTCTGAGAAGAGCTAAATCTTTACTGATCATGTACCTAATAAATAATACACCGTAAATCTTAACAGGCAACAGACATCTTAACAGTCCCCCAGCTACAGTAAAAATGTCTTGGAAAGTCTTAGCAGGATTAGAGACATTCTCACAACAAAACATAACCAGTCTGGTGCATGTGTACAATATCTGTATTTTTATTATTCTTCATTTCCTACTCAAATTCAACATATATACTGTTTGGCAAATGCCAACAAACGTTGTTAAACAAACCAACTTAGACAGCTAACATGCAGTCGTCTCCTCATCCAAGGTCACCTTTTGCGGTGGTGTAGAGGGTAAAAAGTGGAGAACCCCCTTATATTAATTTACAAGTGTGCCTGTTCGACCGTTAATATCTACACGGATTTAGCTACACGTTTAGGCAGCTTTCCAAACGGGAACGGTAACCCAGGCATGTTGGCAATTCATTCCACTTTAGAACTTTGCTTCAGATTTTTAATGACAACCTTCTGCACCCAAGGAGAAAAACTTTTTGCGAATACCTTACTTCCTCGTCAGGGAGTCACGACAGCCTTGTCGTGCCGTTTTTTACTATTCAAATTGAAATCTTTTGGAATGGTACACACGTAGCTTGTATTATGTATAGGCACGTTACGTATAGATATGTATTATGCATTCCTTTGTAGGAATACGCACAAGGTTGAACATAAAGTGCTCCAAAATATGTGACGAGGGCAGAGACAGCAGTAGAAAGGACTGTTTTCGAAAGTTTTTATTTGCATTTTATTTGAATTAAGTTAAATGCAAGAAAAAGTTTCTCCAGGGACGTGTGTTTGTCTTTCCTCAATTTTTTCCCTACAGCCTTCAGCAGAGCACGCGGGAAAAGCACTTCGTTCAAATTTGAGCTCGTGTCTTCTTGTGTGAGCTTGAATGGAAACACTATTTCCCAATGAAGTGTATCAAATTTAGTCCGCCTTCCAACTGAGTTGACAAGGAGCATGGAAACTTTGTCGAGCAAGAAAATTCTTTGTATTTCAGTGTAGACAGTTCACATCTCAGCACACAGTGTACCATTCAATTACACCACCACCACCACATCAGTAGTTGCTAGTTTTTTTGAGAGCGTGCATGGGTTTTATTTATCGGTGAAGTTGGAAAACTGGAGAAACTGGCAGGATCAGAGAGCGGGAGATGCCTCGAAAGGGATTTTTCTGTCAGCTTTGTGTGATTGTGTGTGATAAAAAAAATATATGTACAATTTTTCGTTTCTCCTCCCGTCTAACAAATAGAATGGAGGGCTTCCATATTATTGCGTACTTCGTACATTGTACATGTTTTTATATATTATATTTTGGATTCCACTCACTCAGTTAAGGAGGAAAATGTAGAAATGCCAAGATCGTGTACATACCACGCCACCAGCTTTGTTTTCAATGTTAGTCACAGTGGCACTCAGCTTTCGGTTTTGCAAGGAATGAAACGGGGTTTACAATGCCACTGAATCCCTTTGAAATTCTCTCGTAGCTTCAATTGAATGAGCTCCTTTTTGGCAGACTCATTCAATTAGCTTGTACAACATATTCACCGAAAAGCACAAAACCACTTGAAAGTCATCTGACGAACAGGATTCTTTTGTTGTTTTAATGAAAATGGAATCCGAAAAAAAAATGTTCAGCTCAGACCAACTGAATCATTAAGGATGATGTTGTGCAACATGTACGACTCGTACAACACACAAAGGGGTATAGCTTTTATGATGACATGTGTCATGTATCACAAGTTTACATGCTAAGTTCATATTCAATTTCCAACGTAACAATGAACAATGTGAAAGTACTTGAGATGTACTGGATGTAAATAAATAGATTCTACACTACTAATGAAATTCACCGTCACATAAAATTACGCTGTTTTTCGTATCCGCTTTGTTGAAATGCGTTTCAGTTTAATTTAAATGAGCTTGTCAATCTTCTGTAGATTGACTTGATGACTTAAAATGGTATTGTTAAGAGTGAGTTACATGATGTTAATTAGCAAACGGCAGGTGTGTCAACAAGGGTAGAGGTAGGATATAGTATTTCGTATAATATAAGCTAGTGTCCTTGTGGGTATACAAGCATTTTCTCCAAAAGAGTTTTTCCACTGCCAGAGCAGAAAAAATATATACTAAAAGTTAGAAACGCAGTAAATATCCCGACATTATGGTGTATATGCCTTATAAAAAACTGCCACAACACAAGTGGGATTCGCTTCCACGTTTCCGAACGAGTAGGCTTCAAACCACATGACTCTCGCCGGACAAATAGTTAACCACTGAGTTATAATGGACACCTTAAACCAATCGTAAGGATAGGGGTGGTTTAATCGCGGCGGCGAAATCAAATGGAGTCTCCGTATTCTAGTAGTTCGTTTCATTCATGAGCATTGACAAGACAAGTGAATTTCCTGGACAAATCAAACAACATATATGAATACGCAAGTTACGAAAGAAGACAGAAATTACATTATCATTATGTCACTTGGTAAAATGCTGGTGCTCCAACTACTGACGTGGTACTTGGAAGAGCTTTCAGTTATAGCGAAATGTCCACCTGATGTTTTTCTGCTGCTTTCACTTTTCTCTTTGCACACAAGCAGCCCATTCCACTAGTTTTATAAAATTACTATTATTGGGAATGTGAATAAAAGATGAGATGAGAAATAGTTGATTGCACAACCAGACAGCCAGTAAAAAAGTATCTTAACGAAGTACGTGAAATTGGGAGAAAGTGAATGAAAGGTAGCTAGTTGCTAGCTGCCTCTTCTGTAATACAAAATAATGACCTTGTCGAGTTCTCCTTTTATAACTGATTTTGTTCCGCGGTTGACGGTAATACATTCTGAGTTTAATTCAATATTGAATATTCCTGCATTTCATTCCTCCCTTGTAGGCGTTCCATCTCCGTAAAAACGAGATTGAAATGGAAAGGTAGTGAAAGCAGGGTCGTTTCCAGGAAACAGCAACTTATCAGATTTCTCTTGCTGCCTGGCTGTCAACCTACATTTTATGTTTCCATTTTAGCTGCCCACTGCGTAGTACTGAAGCCGTAAATGAGCTTTATTGTAACAAAAAGTTATCGTTCTTTCTCCACCAAACACACTTTCCATTCAACGACCCGCACACAAGTTAACGCTCTCCGTCTCACTGAGAGAGTACATATAACTAAAAAAGCGGCAAAAAGACATTGAAGAGCTGATGACCGCGATATCCCTATGGAGTTACACGTACGCTTCTATTTTCGCTTATACAGGAAACAGCAACGTGCATACGACTTACTAGAGAAATCAGCGGTACATGCACATTACTACTAGCCCAGCTTTCATATCAGTCGTATGAACTTTCTGGCGACGATTTCATGACGCTCAACAAACTTTTAATTGAAATTGCAGCGAACAAAATTTTAACGAATGTAGTGTATTTT
>JAHZNE010004775.1:0-26359 GCA_027744055.1 Callyntrura sp. NNG-2020
GGGAGAGAAGGCGAGTAAGGAGAGAAAACTTTTTTTCCTTTTCTCACGAAAGATGGATGGTCCTCAAACACCCTGTGTTGCTCTGCCACTTTGACAGAAAACAATTTTTTTCTGTGTATGGGGAATATTAAAGCTTAAATACACAAACGGTCCAATTGCAAAATGATGCACACATGTACACACGTAGTTTTCATCCGAGACTGGAACACATTTACTGACTATTTTTTGTTTTGTATGCTTTCCTGTGAGTATTTGGTAAAAGGGTCGAAATAGTAGAGTGCAATGACGTCAGGCACTTTTTTCTAAAGGAAAAATGACACTTTCATGTACGACCAATATGGTTTTAGCACACTTTATTGCGGCGCTGATTTAATTTTTCTCCTTCGTTACATTTCCTTCTTGTGTCAACCCATTAATTTCGTGACTCTATGCCATTCTTTGATGTTTTACTGTAGCGAAGCGAAAGAAGGGAGAAAAAGTACTCGTAAATGATCTAAAAATCCCGGAGCTCGATTTTCGCACCAACGACAAAAATCCTTTCGTTTTACGTCCTTTGTCTCCCTAACTTTTCCCAGCAAACCAGCAAAAATGAAAGGGGTTCCCTTTGATTGCCGTTTAGAACAGTAATCTCTTATATTCTGGTTTTTGGTAAAAGTTGGAAGGACAAACAAGTTTCAAGTTGGAGGGCTCAAGAAAAATGCTGTAAATGGAAAGTCGAAAAGGAAAAGTGAAAATAAAGTGGGGGCTTATAAAACTTAACTTTCAGCACTATTTGTGATGCTGAAAGAACTCATCACTAAATTATTAAAATGAAGTTAAGTAAATTAAAAATAAATCATTGTCATGACTCAGGACTGTTTGTATGCAAAAATTATAATAAATCTCGCTCGAGTTTGCTTTTTCTTCTCTGCTTCATCTTACGCTTGAAAAAACACCTCAGCGCGTAGAAATTGAAAAAATTCCCCTGGGAAATTGCGTAACAGACACACATGCATCTGTTTAAATTTTGCAAAGGTTCACCTTGTAGTAAGATACTGTGTATTTTAATGAGCTATTATAATGCAATGTTTTGAATTAAATGGGATAATGAAATGTGCTAAAACGCATTTTTATTTGCCATACTGGATTAACTGGATAAATACAGTCCAGCTAAAGAATACATTCATAAAGGGTATACCACAACTATTACGTCGGAATGAATGATTTATTAATTAAAATGAAACAGATGCTCTTCGTAAATTGAAACTTCTGCTGATTTAGATTACACACCTGCTTTTCGAGTTGTCTTTCAGCTGCTGCTCGCAACTTAATTTTCCAGCCAATTTGCCGCATTATAGATACTAGATCTTAATTTTGTTAATTGCCTAATAAGTTTTGGTATGACTTCTGCGACGGATCCACAATCGCTCTGAATAAAGCGCCCGAGTCACTTTCGGTAAAATGCCAAATTAATTTCTATACTTTACTTTACCCTACGTTAAAGCACGACAATGGCAAGGTGATTTTGATGCAAAGGTTATCTTTTAGTATTATTTACTGCTGCTAGAAGCTAGACTTGTCTTCCAAAGAGCTTATATAAATTTTTTGCTGATAATAAACTCATGAATATTATGAACTTCGTACATCATTTGTGCATTTATACGTTATGAATAAAACGAATTTCGACATTAACGAATACAAGAGTAGACAGCATTCAACGGATTGCATACATATACTTCGTCTGCTGAAACTGCACTACTCTTGTGTGCATTTTCTTTGAACGAAATACGATTTCATTAAAAAAAAATTACAAATATGCAAATGAGGCATTAAGGACCTCATGAATATTCATAAATTTGTTATCAGAAAACAAAACAAGTTATAAAGGAACAGACTGCACTGTTGGGTTCTGCTCTTTCTCAAAAAATATTAAAACCCCTGTTTCCGCAGGTTTGAGCTAGCTGTTAAAATGACTAACATGAATGAGTGTTTTTAAAATGAATTTAAAAATTGGCATCGTCATTTTCTAATTCGTAGTTGAATTCGTACATGGTTGCCTAACAGGCCAAGTAGACCAGTTTTCTTTCATTGTTCAATAATAATCGATATGTTTTATATATTATGTGTCTTTATTGTTCGAGCTTGTACTTTTTTGCTAATTACCTGCAGGTATTATGTCACCATTATAAGGACTAAATCCATTCCATAATATTATTTTCATTGCATTACCCATAGTCACCTACCCCATATCATATTTAGTCACAAAAATGGTGGTACAGACTTTATATGAGGTTCCCAGTGATTTCCATTGAATAGCCTGAAAAAAGAGGACTTTCTTAAAGAAGAAAGATAAAATTTATTACTCAACTTAAGATTCCTGGCTTCATTATGAATCTACAGTATGTCAAAATGTTCTCTCTCTTCAATTTATGAATTTGATATGACATAAATGGTAATAACTAAAGAAGAGGTTTTCGAGCTAAGCAACACATTAGCTGTAAAATTGCCTGGAAGCAGCACCGTTGTCTAAAAATGGGCTAATTAAACACAGTTGTTACACTTTCCATAATAGTTGTAGGCGGTTTTCTGTTTTGTTTCAATCCGTGCGGTGGAAACAAAACCAGAGCATAGCAGTTTTCTTCTTTTAAAAAACGCATACTAATTCAACCAATTTGAAGACAAAGCAATCTGTCCTATTATTTCAGCCCCGATTAATCCTTCTCTTTGTCTTTTTTTGTGAGCCAGTTTCGAATGAGAAATGTGTTTTGGCAAACACTTCATATTATTACGACTTTTCTGTGAAACTTGAGTAGGTCGTGCTCACAATCCGAATTAGCACACCAAATTTTTGTCTTAACCTGACCATGCATGACATTAACGGCTTAACCGGTTTGTGGATTAGCTCATTCTTCTACTTCCTCCTCTCCCTCAGATGAATGTGTTTGCGTTTTGAAATATTGCGATAGCAAACACTCGTCCAAAAAGCTCAATAATCTTTCTCTCTCACTCTACGTTCAAACGTAGCTCTGTTTATATATGAGCATACTTGGATTTGATTAGGTGTGAAAAATATTGGCATTCGACTGTTAGAATACTTCCTATCACTGACACATTTGCGTGTAATTATTTTCCCACTACACAGGCATATTATTTATTTATAGCGCCTCAGATTGGCAAGTGCGAAAACAAAAAATATAAGAGTTAGAAATATCGACACGTATTAACACTAACGCATATATATTTTTTTCTTTTTCAGCTTTCTAGTGCATTACGATTACGTATTAAATGTGCTACCCCTGCTAGCAAAATGAGATTAACAAAAGTCCAGTTGTTGTTGCCATCAATCGTCAGAAAATGATTACATTAAATCTAACGTAATAACTTTACCATTTACTATTATGCAAATCCGGTGCATTCTGGTTTCACTTCATCGTGTTATTTCAAAATTGTTAATACCTTCTTGTTTGTATTCATCATTCTAAAAACATAACATCACGTGTAAGATTTCCCCTTGTCGAATGTCGTTCAGCATAATCAGCGTTTCATCAAGATATATTGTGGCGCAGAATCCGGTAGCGAGGGAGAGAGAAACAAACAGGTGAACTATACAAAATTCCCTACTTTTCCCCAAACTTGTTCAGACTTTAATTCTCGCTTTACCCCTTTCCCCAGAGACCTTTTTGTTCAGCCGACAACTGTAAAAGCATTTTTGCTGACAGTATCATCGTCATCCCTTTTGATTTTATTCCTTTTCCCCATTATCCCCTCGTTTTCGTTATCCTCTCTATTTACATAATGACTTTTTCTTCATTTTACCAATATCTACTATCCACATTCCTGTGTATTTGCCAAGAGCTCGCCATTTCTATTATCTTCCCCGAGGCATAAACAATGGCACAGTTGCCATGAAAGACATGCACTTACACACACCCTCCCCCCTCTCCGTTTATAATCTCCTCTGTCATTGTTATTATTACTATATCCTCTGTTTTTGTCCACTTGGCTATCTTTCCGCTCCGATTTGCCTCTTTTACTTTTTGGCAAACCTGTCCAATTGTTCCGTTTCCACACGCTTTCAAAATAATCAAAACAAATGTACAACAGCCATTATAGCAGAGAGTCGTTTCCCGTTTATTCTAAAACAAACGGACAGCTTAGCGTCCTTACAACGCCTTCTTTTGCTCCTCTTAAGTCACGTGTATACCAAACAAAAACAATCCAAACAGCTTGTTTTTGTCCTGCTTTATAGCCATTCTCTGTTCTATACCGTGTCAGTTCCACGAAGAGATTCGCTCTGCAAAATAAATAGAGAAAATGAAAACTCGTTTTGCAACGCAGTTTCTCTCCCTATCTTGGTTGTCCTCATAACAGTAAAAAATGTTGTGGTAGAGTGCTAGTGCGACGTTTGTATGCGTGTCTTTTGTATTCTGCGTCCTCCCTTCCAAAGGGGAGAAATCTTCCTGAGAGTCGTTCTACTCTCTGGGAGTACTACTAATTCTCCAGAATGTTTGTCTATTTTTTATGCGGCCCTTCATCTCCCCTTTTTGCTATTCCCTTCTTTTCCCTCCCGCTTTTGTCCCATCAACGACCAGATTTAGGCGACATGAACGACTCCGCTTTGTTGTCACTGCTGCAACAGCGCCTTGCTATTACTACAGGGATAGCACTCTATTATTATTATTATTATTTGCCATTGTTAACTGTTGATTCACTCCCAATGGCTTGTCATAGTCATTATTACTATTCTCCTTTGCAGAGCTTGCTGGAGTGATGCTGTAGGGTATGGTTAGTTACCCGTTCCTAATAATCTTCTGCTTTCGGCCTAAAATCCGAATCTCTCGCCAAAGCAACGGAGATCATTCGCATTTCCATTATCATAGTAACGACGCTCTGCCGCTAATAATAATCCTACTTTATACCTCCTACGACAACATTTACATCTTTGCGTGAACTACTTGTGTCGTCGTCGTTCGTTTTTTTGTGCGGGCGCTACACAGTACGGAGAATGTGGGGAATTGGGAAATGGTTGAGTGGTTCCAAAAGTTGACTTCATAAGTCCGAGCAAAAAAGACCTACGACAAGAGCCATTCGGGTGAGGCTTCAGAAGAGAGAGGGAGAAAAGGAGAGCAAGCTGTTCCATATTTTTAACGGGAGACTGCAGTAAGTAATAGACACATTAACTGGAGAAGTTTGTATTTTCTGTGATTTTTTAGATGGCTGGGTTGATGATAGGCGGTAAAAAAGTGCATTTGGTAAGTTACATGGACATTTCCCGGTATTTGTGTAAAATGCATATGTATACAAAGGGAATATATGCACTTGTGTGGAGGAAACGAGGGAGAAAAGGCTATGTTGTCAAGTGGTGTGATGAAGGGGATTGGTGGCAAACCCCAAAGGAATAGTTCTCTTTTGGCTGCGTATAGTTATTTCTGCGAAAGAAAAGAGGAAGTGAAGACAGAGACAAGACGGGGAAAGATAAGAAAATGAATGGTGCTACATATATATATCTGTAGGGAGAGGAGAGAGTTGAGCGGAGAGTGGTCGTGGTCGTCAGCAAAAGAAGAGAGAAATAGAGAGAAGTATAAAATATGTGGAGCGCTCCACTTTCCACACTTCTTTTGTCTTGGATGAAGGAGAGAGAGAGACGTTATAAAGGGCTGTCAAGACAAAAAGACGGGCTGTTGTGCTCTTTTGCAAGGGAGATGATGATGATGACAATGATATCCTGGTCTTTCACAACATTTAAGGCAGTAAGAAAAGGGAATTGCATTTTTTATCTTTGCATTTTACTAAAAATCTGCCACGCCCGAATACAGCCCAAGACCGTAAAACAGGAAATACCCAACAGGGTTTCCAATAGTCCTGTGGCGGGATGATGGGAATGCCTTAATTGAAAAGAGAATTCCGGTATTGTTTTCGGAATAAGCGCCCGGGTCTTTCAGACAAGTTTTACTTGTAGGGAAGCACTCGTTTCCCTTTTGGAGGGAACTAATGCGGCTGTGCTTTGTAGAAAATGTTCCATTTGCATAAGTAGTCTTGCAAAGCAAAATTTGTAGCATTCCAACGGGTTAAAGACAGGTAAAATAAAGCGCTGAAAGAGAAGGTATAGTCTCGGCTTTGTACTTTTGTACCCTTACACGCACCACCCGGGAGCCGGACGAAAGAGAAAGTTGCCTTGGCGTGATGGTGGTTCTCAAATTCAATTTTGAAGAGAGTCAGAAACTTGTTCGCGAGAATCATTTTGCATTAGGCAAATTGTGTGGAGGAGCACACCAAGCCCAAGCGTGTGTGCATGTGGTTACGGGCATGTGCTTTGCTGCAGAGGAAAAAGGGAAACCAAGTGTGTGTGGGCTGGGCATTCGTTTAATATTCAAGCAAATGTAAATATTAATTTGGTGGTTGAATGACTGGAGGAGAAGGGATCGTCATGGAAGAACAAGATGACCTGGTTGAATATCCGGAGAAGAACTGAAGGTGTTGGTTATTGCCAGCTTTACATGGTTTTTCTCGGAAGTGGAACTACGAGAGGATGATCAAGTTCACGGTAGAGTGCCTCAGTCCATGTCACGAATGGGGCGACTGACTACACAAGAGCTTGGGTTTGTTGTTTGAGGGCAATGTTTCTCGGTACTTCACAGGGATTTAGGGATAATTTCGGAATTTCATCTGCAAAAGCATGTTCAATAAAATTATACTACTATTTTTATAAGGCTCAAAAATCTAAACGATGTGGAAAAAGGACACGAAGGTCATAAAATAAACAAAGGTAATGTTTTCTTCTAAGGAACAAGTTGAAATGCAGCCTGGCGAAAGATAGTTCAATTTCTAGATATTGGATTGGGCACACAAGAATAAATCTCACAAACTAAAAAAAACTAATCTCTATACATTTTGAAAACATAACCGTCATAGACGGACAGACAAACACGATTAAACCAATTATACTCTTTATAAGCTTCCATTTATGCAATTAGAACTTCCATTTTTGCGTTAGGCAAAAGTTGAAGTCAGCACTCATCGTCAGTTTTCCATAAGAATGTACATACGGCGATATCAAAACTGCGAACTTGCTCTAATGAGCAGAGAGATTTCACATTTGCCAGAGAGCCGTTTAATCATTTTCATTATTCTCGATTGCGCTTGATATTTCAGAAAGTAACTGGATCTCTCCCATGCATACACGGTTCATGCCTGGCATTGCATTCATCTCACCGACCTTAATCCTACATTCAAATTCAATACCAAACGCCCACCTACATTTGTATTTCGACGGACGGTTATAGCTATCTCAACGACTGTCTATCTGACTACTCCTCTTCTGATGTCACTGGCCGTTGACGTTACGTTTAATTAATTTACAGTTGAATGAAATGAAATTTCACTTTTATTTGGTAATGCCAAATGCATACAACGGTTGTATCACGTTACCCGGACGTGTTTTGAACAGAATGTCGTTTTTTCACAATAAAATCACTAACTGACTCTAAAAGCATTAAAACTCTCATGATAAAAAATAGAAATATATTGTTTGTTGAGTATCCTGTCTGCTGTATTCCAGTTAATCCCATATTTTTCATTTCTCTAATTCTCTCATTTGGCCTTACTGCCAATCTATCATCATCCTGTCAAATGCGTTCAACCCATCCCCATCTAAATCTCTATCAAGTTGAGCAAATATGAAAATTTACCTTTAAAAATAGTCATATACTCTGGTTTCTCTCATCTCCTGCCCTGTCATAAATGTTTGCCATTTCTGCCAGCAATATTTCCCCCAAACTCTAGACTAATTTATGACTTCGTCATGATCACATTTCACATATTTTTTCGGGTGGTATTATTTCATTCTTGTCATCATTCTCCACAATTGCCATGTTTTACGGTCTGAGCAAACAGAAATACGAAGAGTCATAGTTCTAGTGATGAGTTACGGTAATGAATACTAATGCGCACTTATTTTCCCAATCTCTACCTTTGCGCTATATGTATCTACCTCGGTCGCGGAGTATCTAACGCTATCCTCCACTGTCATCAGCCATGTTATTTACTGTGCCCATCTATAGAAAAACCCAGACCGATCAATCAGCTGGTACATTAGTGGCTTATCGCCAGAAATGTTTACCTTTTTAAACACCAACCCGTATAAATTATCTTTTAGTGGCAAGCGGATATTATGAACAATTTATGAACGATGTAATGAAATGGATCATAATTTTGGAGAGAAGGATATCGAACGTTACAAAAATCATGCAATTTGGCCATTACCCGGGTCATTTTCCCAAGGTAATTTTTTCGAACACGTTGTTACATGGTCTCCCTTGTCGTGAGAATAGTGTTGTCAATAATTAAACAAGGGTGATGATGATAGGTAGTCGCAGTATTACGCAGAATGACTTGGCGACTTTTTATTAGACACGGGTTGTGTACATCATAATGGTTCTCCATGGCCATTAATATGTAATGTCCCAGAGAGGGAGAGTCAAATGTAGACGAAAATACAAGACGTTTTATTGTTCTCGTCAAGACGTCATACGGCGGTAACTCATTTACAGTGTTTGCTAATGGATTCTCTTTTAATTTTAAAGGAGCAATCAAAAAACTGGATATGAACGACAAGGTTTTTGCTCTCTCGTCTCAAGAAATGGCTTCCTTTGCCTCTGTGTGTGTCGTGTGTCTCTTTTTGTTGAGCCCAGGTAGTTTGGAGCCCACCCGACAGGCGAAGAAAATTAAAAGCGTAATTATGTCAATGTTGATAAATTATGAAAGCGTGGAATAAGAGACCTGCTTTCTGGAACATATTGTCGTTGCAGTTTCTTATTACCTTTGGAATAGCCTGGTTATTATTAGCCTTTTGGGACGACAGGATAGCTATTACATTTTAAAATAACTTTTCAATAGCGGCCTTCTTCAACTTTAGATCCATGGTTCTCCTTGACTGCCCTAAGTCGTTATGGAATGTGTGCATAGTGCTGGGGACCATCTTCAGCGCTCTCCCTCTCTCGCTTTGGGTGATATTTTTTACTGCTACCATGTCCCGTCTTTCGTCCATTTACTGGAAAACGCTTTTAATATCTATTTACTTTCTTCTCTCGAAAAAGCACTCGAGAGACAGGTGGAGGACTTAATACTGCTAAAATATGCTGGCTTCAAGACACTCCATCTTCAGCTACCCGATTCCACTCGAGTATAATGAGAACTGAGAAAGATGCTTTTGTTCAAGAAACGAACAATTACGTTAAAAGTGCGCCGTCATCCACTTTACCCGACTTCCCAAAACCCATGGCACTAGCTTTTTTGCGATTGTCAAAGTTCGTTTGTNTATTGGAAGCTTACTGATCATATTTCATTTTTCCCTTTGCATTTTGTCAGAAACTCTCTTGGCAGTCATTCCGCCTTTTTAAAAAGACCCAATATTTTCCTAATAATCCCGTATTATTAGCTGGAGATAGACTCTTAATGGGATAAATAGGTTCCGTTTTCAGTTCACTCGCTCGACATACGACTCAAATTTTGGGCCACTTTTAGAGCCTCCCCCTCCAAACCTCCCATTGTGTGCGCCGCGCGTTCACACCAAACCGGAAGTAAACTAATGGAGTCACGTACAAAAAAGCATCGCTGTCTCTCTTACTCGCCTCGTGTACGAGTGCCCACGTCCTCAACGAGCGCAGTTTTCCCGATTTTGTGATATTTGCATAAGAGCTCCTGAAATGGGGAAAAGTGGGACTCCAAGAATTAACGGAGCAGAAAAAATGAAGCCGTGCCACTGAGTAAGATGTCACTTTGGAAACCAGAAAAGGTAACAATTTCTGAGCCTCCTCACAATCCCAATTCCATTTTCCGTCCATGTGCTAAAACAAAAATAATTCTTCTATATTCGCTTTGGTTATCAGCCCATCAGAGAGGGTGATAGATAACCAAACTAGAACCATAGATATACCTAGATATGACAGGACAAATTTATTGGATGCATTTCACTGCGCTGCACACTTGTGCTACTTTTTTATTACACCACCAGCAGAAACACGAACGGCATCAGAGCCACAACCGGATAAACATTTTTATTATTGCATTCCTAACTTGTCGTTGAGAGAGAATAACATGTATATTTATTGTGTTATGATCATGTCATGCCGTTATAATAAAAGTAATATTTTTTGGTGCTTGGCTCCTGCTACTTTGCTGCTGTGCTGGGTAGTGGTTGTGGCAGCAGTGGTGCTGGTGGTGGTGCGGGAGGAAACGGAAAGCGTTGACGGCCTATAGAAAATAAAGTGAGTGAAATACAGAATGGTGTTATCGGAGAGAGAGATGAAAGAGAGAGAAGTATGCAGCCAAGAAAAAATGGGAAAGGGAAACCACGACCCAGAAAATACATTATTTGAAGCAGCAGCAGCAACAAGATCAACACCATCAGAGAAGAGAGAGAGAAAGAAGCAAAAAAAATAAGCAGGGCCATTTTTTCTTAGCAAACTTTATAAATACAACCACATAAAAAGTGACGTTCAAGAGGATCATCATAAGAAAAAAAGAAAGTGAGGAACAAGAAGCGGGAAAGGATTAGGTGCGTTGTCTTTTTTGTTAGTTGTTAGTATCACGATGATGAGGACAATAACAGGAGTAAGTTGTGTTGTAAACGAGAAATTCGGTGACTTTGTGTGGGTAAATGGTATATTTCACATTTCTTTAGTGCTTTGCCAACTGTCCGAGATTTCTTGTTTTTCAAGTGGAAGAAACGGGAGTGGCTTGCGGGAGCTACGACTCAAACTTTTAAAATGCACTCAAAGCGAACAATATACTAGCCGGACGAACTAATGAGTCACAGCAGGCCAAAGAGGGATAATATTCAAAAGGGAAAGTATTTTAGTGGTGCTGCTTAATGAGTACAACGCATTCCAACTCAATTGGATTTTTTTTACAAATTTTTAATAAACGCAATTTGTTGTTCACATTCTTACAGGGAATGTCAACTTAAAATTAAATCCAATATCAACCCAGTGGATACGTGGTACTGCATTACCTGTGGTTTCTAGTTCTTTTTATCTCCCGCAGCACATGAATACAGTTTCTAGTAAGTGCATTCTTTACTGCTGTTTTACCTACGCTTTTTATGGCGATAGTTGTTGCACTCGACACTGGGTTCTTAACGAGAGCTAAAAAGCAACAAACACAGGAAAAATATGGGAAACCTCTTAAAATATCGTAACATGTCTAGCTCGCAATTTATGCGTATGTTTCCCCATAATATTTTTTCTCTCTGTAACTTCTTGGCGCACACAACATGGTCGGGATGTCCACATTGTATCGGTTGATTAAAGATGCATCCCAAGAATCTGTTATTTACTGCTGCTTACTACACTCTCTTAATGGTTATCGTGTGCTATTAGTCATTTTTTATTTACTTTTACTTTCCCTCGCACCAAATTAGTAAGCAAGTCAGCTCCCAGTTTTATTGACTCTTTTCCTCCTAATTCCCTTGTAAATTTCAATTGCCCTGTTTCTCCCCTAAGCTCCTCCCGACGTAATTCGCTTTAATTCTTCCCTATTCTCGCTACAGCAATCAAGATTTTACCACCGAGCGTTGTGAGCCTTAAACATTTCTTCTTGTTTGGCATGTCTTGGTTTGTCACGAAGCTTTTGCTGGATCACAGAATTCCACTTACGACCTTAGATACCCCGTTCTCCCTAAGGAAGCGAATTAGGAGGGGAACCGAAAGTTAATTTAAATTACCCAGGCATGACGACCAGATGACGGTGTATACCAATATGAAGATTCTCCGGAAGAAACGCGGCACACGTCCCAGCCCTGATTTGTCTTTTTCGTCGTCCTCCACAGAAAACGAGATACAAGCTGGTAGGTACAGCTGTAGTGGGATTTCTAAATGGGACGTGATGGGACCCGCGACAAAAAACAGCATAGATGGCATAAGGCATTCAGTGTCTGCTAAAATGTATTCATAGTTATCCCGTGGACAAAAAAAGGAAGAGGAACCCATTACAGGCAAATATATCACTCTTGACAAATGCGTTTATTACCCTATGTGCCTGCTCTTGTTTCTTCTTTGTCGAAAGAAGGAGAGAGTGTGCTGCTATATTTACATATTTTGCTGACTTTCTCTGGCTATACTAGAGACCGACACGTTGTAGCTCCTCAGGGAAGGTAGAAAAGTTACGAAAATTTAAATTGATGTACTTTTTTTCGCGCTTAGGTTATCTCATTAGATTTTACAAAGTACGTTTGCGTAAAAGCATTTTCTTTATACTTTATTCCTGGCAGAGGACCTGCTTTATGCGAGAAATAAAAGCACACAAACAAGAAAATACTGTAAAAACTGGCGAGTGGAAAAAGGGACAGATTATTCCAGGGAAAGTATAACATATTTTTCACTCTGTGCATTTCCATTTCCGGTAGCCAGGGGATAGAAATGAAAATTGGAAGAAAAAACTCACCGTGAAGAAATGAAAAAACTGCATTACTTTATGTGCTATTTACGCTAACCCGAGGTATGAATCATGTAAATGTAAAATATATCGTGAAAAATTGGAAGCTTAAAAGGTAAACGAGGTTTCGTGGTATCCTTTCCCCCTGAAATGTTTGTGACCAAAGCGGGACTTATTTCGTTTTGGCAAAGAAGACGACAGAAAGGGAAATGACTCTGTGGAATGATGATGACGTAACGACAGTCCTCCTTGGTGGATACAGAAAAGGTGATATGAAGGTACATATGTAGTTAGTTCACTTGCTTGATCACTCCGCTTTAAGAAATGAGGAAAGTGGATTTTGTAAAAGATGCTGTTTAACGCGAACAGATTATCTTCCAGAGAAAAGCTACCCGGGAACATATTGGGGATATACAAAGCGAACGCTTGCCGTTTTTGTCGAGGAGTGTTTTTCCTTAAATGAGCAGGGATTATGACGATGAAGAGGGGAATGGAGGAAGGGAAGAAAAATAGGATGGATTGCACAAATCCCTTTAAACGATGTTCATTTCTCTCGCGAGTGAAAATACCCTGTACCGTGTGAGCGTCCGTGTATGCCATCATCTCTTCTCTTTCTCTGACACGGGATTTCATCAACACACTGGCAATTTTCCACCAGAAAATGATTGAAATTCATCTTCATTCCCGGTATCTACTCCTTCATCATCGTGATGATCACTTTCATTCAAAGAGTACTCGAAATAGCGCGATCTCTACACTCATTGAGTAAAACTTTTATCCGAGATTTTAAGCAGCTCCACCCCTGCCAAGCGCCATTAGAATAGGTACATATAGTGCATGTTTCATCCAATTAATAGTTGGATTCTCAATTCGAAAATTAAATTTTCCGACACAATACGCTTCCGAGGGAAATAGTGTATATATACAGGTTACGGCGAGAAAAAAAGAATTCTTTTGAAATTGCTCCAACAATATGTTTGCATCATAATACATTAGAGAAGGATTTTTTTGCCAATTTATTAGAATGACAAGTCGTTGGAAAAGGAATCAAAACAAGAGCCTCTGCAGCAACGTATTAAAGCACACACACTTGACTTTTCCCGCGGGTTATGTCGCAAAACCCGATCAAATCGGGCAATTTCGGGTTTTATTGAGAAAATCATAGAAAATTCCCTAAAAATTGAGCTGAATAATAATAGGAGTAATTTTATACGTTTTTAGATGATAATTTCAATTAAAAAAGTAAGATTTTACCCGATTTTACCCAAGCGGGGTATTTTGAATCCCGGTTAAAATAATTTTGGACGCTTAAAATAATTTTTGCATTTTACAAGGAAACGCATCCCTATTTTTATGCTACTAAAGGAGTGAGTGTCTTATTGTGCAAATATCTGTCTGTGTGTAGGTGTTTATCGAACAGGAATTCTTTAAGATTCTTTTGTCGTCGGCCAAATAAGCATCTTGTAATACACTTACACAGAATCACACATGCTCACAGGCATGCTAATGCGCCGAACATTCTCTTCTTGTTCCTTCTCGATTGGTTGTGTGGAATGGCAAGTAAATGAGAAGGAATTTTTGAAAAAAAAGAAAAGAAAAAGAATGAGAAAATGTGAGCGCTCAGCAACATTATCGTCGTCATCACAAGAAACAACAAAGCCAAAGGCATGCGAAAAAAAACAGGAAAGACGGTACACGACAAGATGAGAACAGAATGAGAGAGAGCCAAGAATTAATGGATCACGTTCCGATCCGTTTTCTTTTTCTCTGAATGGCTTGCTCTGCCCCATATATTTTGCAAGAGTCACTCTCTGATCAAAGTGGAAAGGGGAAAAAAATAAATAACACCGAACAAATTTTTTTGTGCCAAAAATGCTTACTACTTCTTGCTTATTGGCAAAATGTGTAGTTCTGTGTACATTCACGTTTGTAATAAAAAGTATTATTTTTCGCGGAAGCGATTTGTTTGTGCGTGTAATGGATTAACTTGGTAATTCCAAGACGAGATACACAGTTGCATTGCAGGCCATCCACTTTAATTTCCAATATTGCAGGGTTGAAACAACCGAAAGCTGTAATTGTAATTACAAGATGGTTTAACATATTGTGCCCAGCCAAAGGCAAAAATCTTCATCTTAACCCAAGTGAATCAGCTGGCAATTGATATACAGCGATGATGACGAAGGGAGTCACACAACCCCATTTATTTACCAATTGACAGTGTGACTTGGTTGCCATTTCCTCGGCCCACACACCACCGCCTGTTTGTCAACGTAGTAGTACAAACGACAGAAATTACACAAAACGAGATGTCTTTACAATAATGGGACATAGTTTACATATGGGTCATTCGTATTACTTATATCACCTTATTTATAAACAAAAGGGGCTTGAGTTTCCTTGCAATGCACATGTTGACTTTGTTGTCAATCTTTTTACGGATTATCCGTTCTTTCCAAAAAAAACTGCCCTGCCAGTCAACTTTTAGTTCGTTACACTTTACTTAATTGCTCTTTGGCCTTTCTCTACTTGTTTACTTCTCATCTTCATTTAGTCACCCTCTAACACACAAAGTAAAGAGCACTTAATAAAGATGGCTAATAAATGTCAATGCTGGTCGAGTGCAAAGAAAAAAACGATGATGACAAAAAGAAACTTAAGAGTTGCTTCCAAGCAGTTATACAGTGTTTTTATCAATCTCGCCCTCAGCCTACATGTATGCCGTCGTTGTATTTCGCTTAATTTCGCTTTAGGGGAAAATGTACACGGTCAATTGTCCCTGTTGGGTAAAACACATTGACATGATGTTGCAGTCTTGTCAGATGATGAGATGATTGAGTTACTTTATTTACGGCGTTTATGTAGTGTGTATGTGTCGAGATTCTCAATGAATACAACTCATTTAAAAAAGGGAAGCTTGTCGCCACACACGTAAACACAACCGTGTGTGTCATGTACAGACAGAAATCGTGTGGCATGAGGAGAAATGAGAATTGTACCCAAATGTTAAAAAGGTCCAAAATATCAACTCCCAAACCATGTCCGTCCGTGTGTGTTTTTTCAAGTGACATTGTGAGTTGAACTAGATCGTCACGTCACGAGAGCAAAGCAACACTACTGCTATCTTTTGCGGCTGAACAAGGAAACACAAGGAGAGCAAAAAAGGAGAGAGAAGAGTGCAATTAAAAGGCCAAGTCAAGAAGCGTCTTGATTTTCCATTCTATTGACACATTGTCACACTCACATCTATAGTCATCATTGATGCTGCTTGTAATTCTTTTTGTAAGCCGCAAATATCATTACCATATAAGCGTAATAGAATTTAGTTTAGGAGCTCAGCACATCTGGGGTGAAAAGAAAAAAATCTTTTCTTTGTTAATCAGCACAGAATATTGTGGTTTTATTACTGGGATGACAACAAGGTTTCCTCCTAGCCTTGACCAGAGTCTATTATTAACTTATGCAGACTGGGGCACATACCTTTTTAAAAACAGGAAGTAAACGAGTAGATTTTTTTTCAAGAGATGTAATTACGTATAAAATTTCTATTCTCAAATTGTTTCAGTTTTGAGACTCTGATTTTATGTATGCGATGTTTGTAAAGTAACTACTACTTAAAAAAACAAAACGTGGCTTAAGTTCCCGATCCCCATGGACAAACGCCAGCAATTGTAGCACTCTATAAAAATTAAAAACAAATTTTGCAGACTGTGCGAATAAAGTGCGTGGGGTGCGTACACGCACACATGTAAGTATGCTCTCATATATTTTTATGTTATGATTTGCCCTTTCGACGAGGCAGTATGTAATCCTATCTCTCTGCATCTGCACGACGTTGCGTTGCCCCGCTCGAATATCTTGTCTAAATTTGTACACACGCGTGATGAGTGGTGGGTGATGGAGTTAATCATGTTTTTATGATGGACACGCACCAGAAGGAAAATATACGTGGGCGAAAGTCAGAGAAAAAAATAATGTCGAGGAAAAGTAAACCTGTGGAAGATTACATTGTAAAATGAGCTATGCAACTGTAAGATGATGAGGATGCGAGCGTATTATGTTTTTTCTCACAGAGACCCATCTACCCTAAAGTGACTCTTTCCTAGCGGGATTACATCTGCTGAGAGAAACGTTTGAAGGAAACCTGAGGCTCTTTAACCAACTTTTCAGAAGGAGCCTCCTAGTCGTCATCAGGAATTTTATGACAATCACATGCACACACTTCTTTTTCCATTTTGCTAACTACGCACATTCTTTTGCGTAAAAAACCCATAAGTACACGCATGACAGACTAAATCAACGAATTGAGTGAGTTGACTTGCTAAATGGCTTGGGCGTCATTTTTCATCAGGACAGAGATGAGCAGTTGAATGACAAACGACATCACAACAGAGGATTGAGCCAAGGAGACAGGATTTTTATGGAAGTTTTAATAGTTTTAGCTGTGTCTGTGCGTGCATTCACGTATACTTTAGGGCTTCTTGGAAGAAGAAAAAATAGCAAAAGGAAAAAGAAGGAGAAGAAGAATAACAAATGCCAAATGAATTGATGACTACTCAAGACAGACAATGATCTGTTTTTATGGACTAGTCAATCAATCTCTACAGCAAAAAACCTGAATATTTTTTACGCTAAAGGCATAGCTCGGATAGGCAGAATAATGACTCAGTGAATTAGTTTCTTAAACCTTCTGTGATGATGATGATGATGATGATGATGAGCTTCACAGTAAAAATGTGTTCCAGAAAAGGTCCATATAGATTTGTAAGTACACACAAGGAGATGCCAGTGGTAAATTATGACGACGTGCCATTCATTGACGGCAGATGAAAGAGGAAATGATATTTTTGCGTAATGGAGAACTCTAGGCTTCAAGTTACAAGGAAAATAAAAAGAGCGACTTACCGTTCCACAAAGGAGGTCTGCAATAACTGGATGTGTGAAAAGTGCGTAGGTGAAGGTTGATTAAATCGGAAATCCTCCTCAGGAAATGAAAGTGAAACCGGGGAAAGGGGTGAGAAAATTCGGCACTTATGCTTTGGGGGAAATTAAAAAATGTTCCAGATTTATTTCAAGGAGCAAAGAAGCTTTTAATTTCCGGGTATAAATGTCGTTCAACGGGGGCAACACGCAAGCACGCTAAGCTGTTATCTCTTCAGAGGAAGGAACGTCGCCTTTGTACACTAAATTTTTACGATATCCCTCTTCCCCGTTTGATACGACTGTTTGTTTTGTCAATTCTGATCAGGTGGTCACTACAAAATGTTGTGGAAACCACAAATCTCTTGGTACACAGAAAACTCTATATATTTTTTATAATGGAATTGCCATTTTCTTCACGTTCTGGAGATGAAACAAGATTTGGAAAAATTACTGGCAGGGACACACATGTAGCGTCTTACGATACCCCAGGATCTTATATACAACTTTATACGCAATATCCTTCCCGGAGAAGATTTTAGGCTGCCTCCCAGATTCTTTGAGTGGCAATTGATTAAAAAACAACTGTCAACTCTTTCTCAAAAAACACTGAAAAGGGGTTAGTACACTATTCATAGCCCATTTTATGGGCAAGTGAATTTCAAACGAAAGCTATTAATTGGAATGACACAAATGGGGACGTTTAGATTCCAGTGCATTGACTGAAATTCTCTTTTGCAAAATGCTCCAAAGTATTTCTGTGCAGCTTTAAAATAAATTATTTTGTCACCAAAAAGGTTAATTGTAAATTGTCTAGCAGCTAATACCACAGTAACGCCATGTCACTACTTTCACTGGCCACACCACGCAGTCAATTGTTTGAACTGGCTAACAAAATTTGCTTCTTTTAACATGGGTGTTTTCTTTATTATCCAGTCTAGCTGGCTACAGCTGCTGGTAAAAATGGACTTTAAAACACAATAAATGATAAATCACTCGGCAAAAAATTACGGTTTCGACTCCTAACAACACTTAAAAATCCCCACAGTTCTGTTTTTTACTGTTTCTCCA
Organism: Callyntrura sp. NNG-2020; assembly: GCA_027744055.1. Lineage (NCBI taxonomy): Eukaryota > Metazoa > Arthropoda > Collembola > Entomobryomorpha > Paronellidae > Callyntrura > Callyntrura sp. NNG-2020. The sequence continues at coordinate 18,403 of JAHZNE010004775.1, forward strand.
TAAAATCTTTACCGCTGGAGACGCGGACAAACCAAGTTGCACAAAAACGATTTCCTTTTTTATTCCCCTCTTTTTTCCTCTTGTTTCTCTCCTTCTGAGACTTTATCGTTGCACTCGCTCAATTCTCTGCAGCTTTTTGCAGGAATAAATGCATACGATAATGAACTGATAGGAGCATCAACAGAGCAGCGCCCAAAGAACAAAATGTAGTTACGTCTGCAATCTGCAATGTAACACAGCTTCTCTCACAAGTCACTTTAAACGTCCCTTTTTTATTAGTTCCCTTCTCCCTGGCACCACCACATCAACAAAAACAAAAGTGTCACCCAAAAAACGCAACAAGAGGTCCACAAACCCACACAAAAAGCAGTGGCTGTATTAAAGGAGGCTACTGTGCCGTTTCTGTGCTCCGACCAAGTTGCACTGCATTCGCTTTGTTTTTCGCTTTGTTGCCTTGTTGTCGTTGACTAGCATCATCATCGACGCTGGCAGTAGAAGTAGAGTGGTGATGATAATAACTCCGGCGAGAGTCCCAAAAGCTGAATGGTCTCTGGGCTCATCGAAATTCGGAATATCACTCGCTTTTCGCTTTCTTGCTTGCTTCTCTCTACAATTGCAATGGCATCACGACCACCATGACTAGCGATAGTCTAGCGAAAGAGATGTTGTTAACTCTGTGGTAGCTCTCTCTAGTAGCACGGAACACCGAGATAGAGCTCAACATTTTGCAAGAGGATTGCTGCTCGCCTCTCTCACAAATACACACACCAAAATACGCAACCAGAGCTTACTTTAGATTCAGATGAGGATGACGACTGTTTTCTAGATGCTACTTCACTAGCGTATTTTGACTGTGGTTGTTGTAAAAAGATTTTGTTGCGGGGCTCCTGCTCCAAAATTATTCCATCTTTAAAAAAACATTACTTCCCGACCACCACAGCCATGGGTTCGTATCATATGTAGGTATGTATTATTATTATATTTTTCTCTGTCAGTTATGCAATTTTGGGGAATGAAATTTCAAAAAAGTAATAACATGACACAGAGAGCAAAAATGACACGGTCTATTGGTATTCGTTCTTGTGCCTTTTACAACATGCCAAACCGTCGTAGGTTAGGTGTCCTATGTGCACACATGTCACTACTATGATAGTAATATACTGACGGTTGGATGGAGAGACAAACAATGAATTTTGAGAAAGGAATAATATTAAATGAAAAAGGAGAAATGGAGAGAGAGAATTTCAACGTGGGACTACCACAATCAAAGCCAAATCTTCCTTTTTTAAAAACGAACAGATGCGCAAAACATCTTTATTTTCTGTTATTTTTAATAAAACGCCACATAATATGTCACCTGCCAATCCCTTTCTACTTTTTTCAGAGTTTAGAGGTTTCCTACAGCGTAGGTGGAAAATGTGGGAGGGAACGAGAGCCAGACCACAAGTGAATCTAAACAAATTAAAATAATGACGGCGATGATGCTGATGATAAGGGGAAATGTGAGACAAACGGAGGAAACGTTAAAAGTTGTTTGAAATTCAAGGACGAAGCAAAATGGGCGGTTAAGTAAATGATGCCCGGGGTATTGCCAAATACAGAAACGAACTTTAATGGGTTGACAGTGAAATGAGAAGCTCCCGTGTCAAAGGACAACAAAAAGTCAATATTTTTAATGTGACGAGCTGCAGTAAGGAAGGATGATACGGGGACAACGTCGTAAAAACAATAAACTGACTATGCACACACACAATTCCTGTTTGACAACGACAATCTTGCCTTTTTGAGAGAATAAGTGGAGAGAGAGATTTCATGTAGTCGTAATCATCCTAATCGGCCAGGAAAAAAATATGCCAGAGTGATGTTTCTTTTAAAACATTTAGACGAAAATGATAGTATCGTATTATTTTATCGTCGTAGTGTTTACCTGCAGCGTTGAGTAAAAGCCATTTACTCTACTTGATTCACTGGTAAACGGGACACAGAAGAGATAAAAGCAACTACTTACTTGAAGGCTCGTATAATCTCAAATAACAACCGGGGTTCAATAATATGTGGGACAGTAAAATACCCAAGAAAATGTAAAGTCGTCGTGACCAACCTGTTATATATAGGTAGTAGGTCGTTATTACAAATTTTATGGCAGGAATAAAGTGCGTAGATGTACCCATTATTCTGCTACAACGACGACCCCCAAAAGCATAAGCTGATGTATACGTTTTTAGGCTGCGTGGAATCCTGAGAGATATTCCGAGGCTTATTTATTATTAATCAGCCATATTTTAACCTTAGCACTTTTACGCACAATAATAATAGCTTACACTATTTTTTATCGCACACACACGCACAATATTTCCTGTTTTCGGGCCTCTGCTCAAAACAACAAAAATGCTATCGCTACCAGCCAGTACACACCTCCGTTGTAAAAAAGCTACTTCTTACAGGCGTGTGTCCTATAAAATTATGTTAGACTGGGACAAAGAGTCGACATTCTCATACGGATCGCGAGGAAGAAGAAACGACTGCAGAAAATTTATGGATCACACAACGGCAATAACAAGAACCTGATTAGAATGGCAAAATAATGGTGTATTGATATGTAACGCGTCTAATAATACGACACGCATAATTTATACGCATTATGGAATTGGTATTCATGCGTAAACGAAGAGGATTTTCCAGCCAGCACACCAGAGCACGCAGTGTATTATCACAAGAAAAAATGACAACGGCTTGCACGACAAGAGAGAGAGAGAGAAGACACAAGACAATGGAAGGGAACCTTATGTTTATGCATATTAGGCGAGCATGAGCACCAGTCGCGTTTTAATGCCAACTTCGCATTGGCGGTAATAGTAACAACGAAATAACAAAAACGCCAGCTACAATGATAGGTAGGGCTGCAGGGAACTTAAATTCGCGTAATATTTTTGGTAGCTATTGGCAGTACAAGCACAGAGATAGGCAGAGCAACAGTGGTTGCCTGGGCAAAAATCTGGATTATAATGGGTTTAATTTGTATCCAAGTATTTCATGGAATTAGAAGAAGATGGAATCGTGTAATCTTAAGATTACGACACTTGATTAAAAAAATATATACTACAGATTAGCAGGAAAGTTACTAAAAGAAAACTATTAAAAACCGGCTATATCAATATGTACTCTGATATCATCCATTTTGACCACAGGCCACGGGTTTTGCTATCTCTGAGTATAAAATTCAGTCAGAGAGTTTTAGTCTTTTCAGTCTTCTCTCGAGAACAAGCAAAAACAGCAGCAGCCTTGTACTTGTAACCGACAGAAAGCTTATAAGCCCGTGTGGTAGCAAGTTAAAATGTTGCAGGCACATATAATTCTCTATCCCTAAAGCTGTCGCGCACACACTCTCTCACCAGAGAACAATATAATAACATGTTTTGGCAAATATATGGCCCCCGAAAAAAAAACAAAAAAAAATTCTTTGAGTCGCCCTCAATTCAATATTATTTCGCATTCCACATGACTGCTTACGAATGGATGTAGGCTACTGCATGTTATTCTCCCTATCTCTCTCTCTCTCTCCTCTCACACTGCACAAAAAAACTATCAAAAAGAGAACGGAAGGATAGCTGCTAGAAAAAACGACGACGATGAAAAAAAAGAATGTGAAAATGAACGGTTTGTTGAAGAGAACTGCTGTGCAAATCCAAAAATTATTGTAATCTGAAGATTACATACGCAGCTCAGGGCTGTGCATGTGCAAAACGGTATCAAATTATGGGCACTTTGGGATCCAATGAAAGCGAGAAAAGTGCGTGTAGCTGTTTTGTGACAGGGTGGAAGAGATACTGCCAAAGATGTAATATAAGTTGGCATTGGACTCCAATTTCCACCCGACGATCATGACAAACATTCCCGCTTTTACGGGTTACTGTTATTGACTTCTCTGGGTGTCATACATATCGAAAGGTAATTTGTATATCTGGTTTTGATTTTCAACAAGGAAACTGGCAAAAATGACGACAATACGCGAAACGCATATTTTTAGTTCGCACAAGATTCTACAAAACAACCTTTCTTTGTTTTCGTATTATCTTTCGTATAATTTGATTTATTCCGAATGTTTTAATATTAATAAACTCCAAGTTTGCGCCATGTCAATTTGCACAGAGAAATAGAAAAAATTCTGCTCCAATCTATCAAAGCGTTTCGGTCATTGGCCGAACCTTAATTATAATGATGCTGATTATCAATCCGTAAGTAAATAAGTTTTGGGGTTGCTTTGATATTGATAGATGTACCTCCTTGATTTGACAAGAGATTGAGAAAATTATGAGGGGGAAATTACGCAGATAGTTTATTACTCGTTATTGTTTTAACTGACTTGTTGGCAACTCGATTCGGCATTTATTATGTATTGTGACAGTCCTCTCTGACAGTCGGTATGCAAACGAGAGAGAGAGGAAGAAAGCAAGACGACGTGTATATAAACAATCGATTGGCAACGCCTGATATTTTTTTCAGTTCCGACTACCCATCAACTCTCGTTCTCCCCTTTGTTGTTAGGCGATGACATACGGTAAATAAATGAAACGCAAAAAATATTATGCAAATACTAATAAAAACTCTATCTTTCCTTCCCATCACGTCCAAGACAGACAAGCAGACACACACCGTTTCGATTTTTAGTGTCGTTGTCAGAGACCTTGGATCCTTCGTTTATGTTTCCTCGTAACCGTCAAAAATAAACAGAAGATCGACACTAAAAGTATCACACATCATTTTTTATTACGCTTTTGCTACCGACAATCGGGAAAAGGGAGACGGGCTCAAAATCTATCATCTTTCTCATCTCTCTCCAGTTTTTTTGCTCGTTTTCTTTTCTTCCTGTCAATACGGCTTTACAAAATAGCGTCGTGCGGTACAGGTGAATGAAAAATATTAAGACCACTTCTATATACTGCTGCTGCTGCTGCTGCTGCTGCTGCAGGCATCGGGGAAAATAAAAGTTTTCTTGTTGTCAGACCACCACCATCCCCAATGTGAACAAATAGTAGCTCATAAAATCAAACCAGGCCCATTTCTCTTCCTTCCGAGACTTGTAAAAATACGGGTTGTAGTAAACTCAATAAAAATTTAGGCTCTATTTTTACGACCGGGATTACCTGAAGAGCACAGAACACTCGCGTCACGTGAAAAGTAAAAGCGGTGTGGCAGTATTCAAGATGAAAATAGTGACCCTGATGCGCGTTTAATCCGGACAAACAAAAACGAAACTCGACGTGTCCATGTACCTACACACCTGCTGTCGTGTATATCGTGTAGATGTTGGCAAACAAAACATTCTGGCGCGATGGCGATCCAAACAATATTATTTTGTCCTAATCAGGGATGCGAAAACCACTTGTACTACGGACACCGTGGACTCCCATATATTATGTTAGTGTACCTTTTGAATAGCGGAGGTTGAGTCCCCTATATATGTTTACATCAACTCAAGGGGAAATGCAAGTTGTAATCGTAATTTTACGAAATAATAGTGAGTTTCTGTTAACCTGAGTATGGCAAAGTCGGTATTCGAACCACCAATAACTGCCATTTTTACAGTTCACATCTCTGGTTCAAAAGGGTGGTTTCTTCTTTATTTGCATAACAACCTACAGCTTTCTCTCTTCTAAATCCGGCTGTTTCCGGCGAAAGGAAAAAGACAAACAGTCGCAAAAACCATAGCAATCAATTACGAAAGGGTAAAAGTAAACTAAAATGGAAGCTGATCAGATAAACAAGTCGGGCGGACAGAAGCAGAGCTAGCCTCGTGAGAAAATACTCTTGAAAGAGAATTTCTGTCATTTTTGTGGGAAATACTCAAAAACCCTAGAATGGACGAGAAACACGTGACTCGTTTTGACATGGGGATGCCATATTTCATTTCAATAGTGTCGCCTATATTATTATTATCTACATATTATTACAATGAAATGCTGAATTGTACATAGCCAAGAGAATTTCACGCCATCAACGGAATTTTATTGGAGGAAATACCAGCATTTTGGAAATTGTCACAAGGGATGAAAATAATGGAATCTGTATTGATTTTTGACTTGGTAGCTCGTTAAGTGAAAAGGAGGAATGGTTCGTTTTTTCTCTCGAGTGAACTCTTCAGAATACCCTTTTTAGAAGGAACGTGGGATTCGAGTCATTTAAAAGACTTGAAGATAAAATTAGTAATGAAATGGTTTGTCAGAGGAAGGCCACCCGTTATGCGTTAGGGATATCTTTCATTCTCTTCTCTGAACTCAAACAGTCAACACGTACCTTGTTGTTGCTCCTACATATAATCAATACTACTCACTCAATAGTACCTAACTAGCTACTATCCACAAAATTATGGGTCCAATTCCTCGCTCTCAGCCAAACTCACCTAGCAAAACTACGGTCTCTGAAGAATCCTCCCTGCAGTCAAACAGCAGCACAAAAAACCCCGAATCAAGTCCACCAGGAAACGACTACATTTTGAAACAACTAGCGAAACTGGATAAACTTGAGACGCTTGAAAAACTGATAAATAATTCAGTAACTATTCAGAATGATCGGATCAACGAACTTCAAAATCGTAATACAAAAAACCCCGAATCAAGTCCACCAGGAAACGACTACATTTTGAAACAACTAGCGAAACTGGATAGACTCGAGACGCTTGAAAAACTGATAAATAATTCAGTAACTATTCAGAATGATCGGATCAACGAACTTCAAAATCGTAATGCAGTTTTGGAAAGGAAGCAGGTGGAACAGGATAGAGTCATAGACGATCTTTGGAAGTCTACTTTTGAAAAAAATATAATCATACATGGTCTAATTGACTCTTTAACAGAATCTCCACAAATGTTATTTTCATCTATATGCAAGTTGATACAAGAAATAACAAATGAAAATATTGACCCAGATATTACCTATAGAATAGGGAAGTTTACTATTAACAAAACCAGACCTGTGCGTGTTGTTTTTCAAACATTTAGAGATAAGAATAAAGTGTTTGACCTACGTGCCAATTGCTTGTTGTGCAAGATTTCTGCAGATCTGCCTTACAATATGAGAGCAGATTATGCCATTTTAAACCAAAAACGTATTGATTTACAAAATTCGGGCCACCAATGTAAAATAGACTATAAAAAACGTGAAGTGAGAAGTGAAACAGGCGAAGGATACATTGTACACCATGGTTCGGTTCACCAGATAGCCAACTCCAGGTCATCCACATCACCATCATCTTACACATCCCCAACATCGTTCACATCACCACCATCGTTTACAACAGAGGACAACGCCAACGGGCGCTATGTTCCCGAGAGTTTCCATTCAAAAAACGGGGTGGGCCCCAGAAAAAGACCATCAGAACCGAATCCATTTTTCATCAACAGCCAAAATACAAGAAGTGGAAGCAAAAAAGCAAAACAAGGAGCGGACCTTCTACTGAATTACCTAGGATAGCAGGATCAATAAAAATAGCTCACGTTAATATTCTATCAGTCAGACAAAGGTACCTACAAATCCACAACTTACTTAACTCTGAATCAATTGATATTTTATGTATTACCGAAACATTGCTTAAGCCTGATCATTCCATGCTTCCCATTAACAACTATTCTATTATACGTAACGACATGCTCTGTAATGGTATGAGAGGGACGGCTATAATTATAAAAAATTGTTTTACATCAAAACCAGTAATCTACGATTTACCAGTCAACAAAAATATTGAATACCAAATATATAACTTACATATAAACTATAAAACTGTTACTATTGTATGTGTATATCGTCATCCAAATTATAACTCACATGTGCTTTCAGATGACCACGATTTCTTCAATGCGTTATTTACATTTCTGCTGTCAACGGGCAATACATTTTATGTACTAGGAGATTTTAACCTTAAAAATAACTACTCTAACCACATTACTAATGTATGTCTTTA
>JAHZNE010004776.1:0-18885 GCA_027744055.1 Callyntrura sp. NNG-2020
GGTGTTATCTGTTCATATGTTTTAACATGATGGAATTACTGGGCGGATCCTCAAAGATTTGCCCCAGTACACATATTGTCGATTGACTCGTCTCAAATGACGAACACCAGTCTCAATCGGTGATAGCATTTCAGAGATCCGATGAAAACTTTTTTTATGTTACTTGGAGGCTCTTTTGTTGTTGTTTATGCTATTCTTATGTGTTTTGTGCCTGTGCGAAAACTCTGGTCTCAGTCGGAGCTAACAAACATGATGAAGCTGTGAAACAATGTTTGACCTTTTGGTAAACACTAGAGGACACACAGGTCAACCAATTCGTGTCAAAATTGGTGAAAGTTTGTGGGTGTATATAGTACACCAAGATTTGGATCTTTTGGGTTTGATGTATTACCCCTCCGTCAGTCCAAATTAAAATTAAACTAAGGTATTCGTGTACCGAATTCGGGTCAGGTCGTAAGGTTACGTAGTAGTATGGGCGTATCATTATGCCCCACGTAAAATTCTACATGCATCGCATTCGCATTGCATGTACACAAATTCATCTATGGAGTCTACGTATCTAACTTGTTCTAATTTTAGGCAAGAGATGAGCACCTTGTGACCAAATCCTAATAATTTTTTAATGATAATGAGAAGCATAGCTGTAGATATTTAAACTTTTAGCTAAACCTAGGCATATCGCTATTTTCGTTTGTCATACAAAAACGAAAAATCCGCTTTCTATATAAAATACCTTAATTAGTGCAAGGAATAATTTTATTTGATTTCAATGAAACAATCGTACCGTACATTAAAATGTAATTTGTTGCATACAATTTATATGTAACGTAAGTTAGAAAGTTTTAACATAGAAAGGACAGGGGAAATTCCCAAATGTTCTGCGAATTTATCTTTAATACATTACTGGACTCCTAATGCAAAGTGTTCTTCGAGTGCTGCTCGAATATTCGAACACGTCTTGCAACGTTACAGAATACCAACGAATACCAAATTTTTTTTTATTATCATGTAGTAAGTTTCGTTATATTAATTATAGATACTAATAGTTGAATGTGCACTCTAAATAAAGTTAAATTTATATATATTTTGGAAATATTAGTTTGATAATTGTTATTGTTTTAAGGTAAAAGGGAAACATCAACAGGAGGCAGTGTACCATTGCTGTCTCTTGTAAACTCTGTTCCTGGAGTGACGCGATCGCTAAAAAATCCACAATTTCTGAGAAAAAACTGCTTTCTGTTTCCGTCAATTCCCACTCCACCAGCAACATCCATGCGGGTTTGCTTTCCAGCCGTGGCATCCGCCGTAAATGTAGCTTTTGTTATTTCTGACCAATTTCCACTCGCATCACAGCTCCATTGATTAGCAAAGATACACGCTCTCTCCACATAGCCCATCTCTGGAATAAAATTTTCTGAAAACGAGTACGGACCTTTGACATATGTGGATACCTTTGGCTTGTCGAAACTAGCTATTAAGTTCCAGCCAGAGCCCTGAAAAATCAGCGTTTGTAGATAATACAGATACAAAACTGCATCACGAGTCACGAGAAATTTCTGAATTTTATATTACCGGAAAATCCTATGGCACAGTAATAAGCTCCAATAACATCTTGCTCTTTTGGTACGTAAATTTCATTGTAGAAATATTCAACATCAGTAGACCCATCTAAAGGAAATGCCAGGTGTACAGAGGGTCCACGGCGGCCAAAGTAAAAATCCTCAGGTTCAACGACAAATCGTAAGTTCATTTCTTCCAGCAGTGGGTAGTTTTCAGATATAAATAGGGCATGGGAAGCCGTTGCAAAATAAGGGCCACTTTTCCTTTCCCCGTTAATATCCAACTTCATGTAACCTGCAATTGGAATGTCGTAAAATCCACAGTTTACCAAATGAAATCCGGAGCCGTCTATTTGAAGTTCCCGGTCTTCGTCTACTAGCTTAAAATGCTTTGTTTTCTTATCGTAGTAAGACAAAGAAACCGTAATGTAGCTAGAGCCTTCTGGAACCGAAAGATAGAGGGCTGCAAAAACCTTTCCCGGAAATTCGGAATGAAAGTAGAGGGAAACAGTATTGTTTATGGAAACCCAATTCGCCACCCCACACGGTGTTATTACAGCATCTAATGGCGATTCACCCGGGGTTGGAATAAATCCATTACCCCCAAAAGGAACAAGCCACGATTTCTTTTTGGATGAACACATTTTTTAACCTCAAGAAAAACAATTCCTGGAATGATGATCATCAAATTTGCCATAGCTGATTTTATACTATTTTCCATTTTCAAAATTAACTACTCATTGCTGGTTTGATTATACCCTCAACCTAAAATTTGATTACATTAGAATAAACTACGCACTTGCGTTGCGACGTTGGACATCCAACGTGAAATTTTACTACTTGGTAAAGTGACTGAACCTATTGCATGATTATGCGATAAGCATGGTGTGGATTGCAAAAATTAGGGCAACGAATGTTTACGTTACGTCGTGCTTACCACAGCGTTTGATGGCTGTTTAAATAAACTCACATTATCAGTGGAATGTATATTATCTGCACATGTAGGTAAACGGTAATAAGTTTTAGTATGCATCGACTATAAATAGCTGTGCCGTACGTGAAAGATAACTTACAAGCTCATGTCTCCTGAAGGCATAACTTTGATGATAACGTTCAAAGTTTTAGTCGTATTTACATATATTGTTTTACAACTTATGAAGCTTTAACCTACTTTAACTCGGGTCACTGTGCCAGTAATATAGCAGTTTTTACAAAATTGTACCAATCGATTGTACATTAAAAATTGTAATAATTTTTTGCCTACTGTCACGGTCACAGAAGATCAGCATGCACAATCGTAACCATCATTTGAAATGTTTTCAATACGGATAATCATACAGTATGACATAAAAATAAATATTTATTCTATTGCTAGTTTTTGGTACAAATTACATCTTTACACCAACTTCCATTAGTTGAAATTGAAATACAATTGTGTATATTATTTTTACGATAAAATAGCTAAAATCTAATAGAGATAGATATCTATTTAACATTTTTGAATGTCTGTCTTCAGTCATTAATTGATTGTTAACTTGCTAAAAAACTGACCATGTCAGGATTATTTCAGACGTCGGATACGAATATGAAGTTAAATACTACGATACAGATACATATAAATTCACAATGACATACTTATCGCCCCAGTCTATACAAAATTTACACTGGTAGTGTTTTGGTTACATCACATACAGTGGTAGCATATTAAATGTAATAGAATAATAGTCCATTATCGTAAGAAAGTAACAAGGAAGATCATGTTTTCAAGTTAAACATCGCTTTATGGCAACTACAATGTATATTTATAAGAGGTAAAAAAGTTATTGTTACGCATTTTGAATACCAGTAATGCACCAACAAAACTTATTGTAATAATTGTTTTTGTAAAAATGGTTCCATTAAAGACCTTTACTAGAAAAAGTAGAAAGAATCATTCACTAAAAATAAAATTCATGTTGAAGCTACGATAAAATATTTCTGTACTACGCTATGTATTCTATTGTAACATTTATTGCGTTACTCCCCGGCATCTGACTTATCGTTTGCTGACCAAGCTCTACGGTTTTCTGAAAGTACGTAGTGTTTTCAATGATTACTTCTACTTTGAGAACTCCATAGGAGTCTCAAATGTGCAACTACCAGTCGCCGTCTACCATATGTTACGTACTTGACGAAGGGCTTTTCTTTTCGTCGGTTGTGGCACCACTTTGGATGCCGTTTCTGGATGATACAGGAGGCGGCCCAGACGTAATATGCTGGTTAGGGCCTTTGAGGGTCAAATCAATGCACCCATCCGTTGTGGAAATTATGTCGGAAAATGTGGTGACATGAGACCCTCCCTGCTGCGATTCGGTCCTAATAGGAGCTGATTTTCTTCTTGGTTTGTATTTATAATCTGGATACACTTTGGAGTGGAGCTCACTGAAATAGTAAACCAGCATTGTAACGATTATAATCGAGTTTACATAAACGTAATATCATACAACATTTCAACTGTAACAGAATGACGGAAATTTAATTTACCCAAGGCGTTTGGCTTCATCAAAGTATCGCTGTTTCTCGGATGCTGGCAAGCTTTTCCATCCTTCTCCCAGTCTTTTGCTAATTAACGAATGATGTAAAGTAGGATCATCTTCCATCATCTTCCTTCTATTTATCTTCGACCAAACCATAAATGCATTTAGAGGCCTTTTAATGTGATTTTTGCGGGCTGGTTTTTTCTGTCCAAACTCATCTTGCGTGATCTGAAGCTCTTCCGGTCCTTCTCCAATAATTTGATTAGAGATCACAAGTTCTCCCTCTTCGGAATCGCCTCCTTCTGAACTACTGTGTCTTTTTAAGTATAAATTTGAGTTTGGAACCACAGCATCTTCCAAATCACTGGACTCCACAGAGTTGGACTTTTTGTGGGAAAGCTTGCCTCCTTTTACGAGTGGTATAACATCTTCATCAAGTGCACACTTCGTTTTGACTAACTTTTTACATTTCTTTGGAAATTGACTCTTTTCATTGGTGGTAAGTTTGTGTATAGGAAGAAATGTATATTCTGGATTTATACTACCACTGCCTTGCTCGGGAAGAATTTTCAGCGGTCTGGTGATTGCTGGTTTACTGGTAGTATCACCGTTATTACTTCCGAATTTGGAATGCTCTTCAATTTTTGACTGCTTTGAATGATCGGGGTAGACGTAAATGAATTTATTCAAATGAGTTAAGGCCTCTGCAGCAGTAATTTCAAGATCAGCGTGAGATTCGTTTGAAAAACAATCTAATGAATGATTATTTGATCGTTTAGAATAGCTATATTCAGACACTCTGGTCGTGCCATTGTCCATATTTGAAGATTTGGAATATTTCGCCATTTGTTACTCCTAACCAAATGGCAGATTCTGTAACATAAATGGTAGTAAATAAGTACGTATTATAGCAGGTTATGTGCATTTTAGAATAAAACTATTGTTTCTTTTCAACCACAGCTTACCTCGCAAAAAAATTAAAGCTGCATATTAATAAATAAACCACATTAAGTCATAAAACAGTTCTGTTTAATAACATGTCCAATAATAGTTTGTCACACTGCAATTTAAATGTCCGGAGGAATCTGTCGTTGATCTGCAATAAAACAAGTACATTATTAATTTTTGAAGTTTTGTATTGAAAGTATACATAACTTAAGTCTGGAAACTATTAAGCCTTTAAACCGTAAAAATTACGTGATCTAGATATACCATCGAATAAACAAATTATATATGTTCGTCCGTTACCTTCAATATTTTAGAACAAATTTTAATGAAGATTCAGTTCAGCACAAAATATCCTCACAAACAATGATTAACAATTTAATCTTTCTCTGTTTGATATAAAAATCAGAATTCAATTCTTTAAAGACACCGTACTAACCTATATTTAACAAAATAACGTACACCAGAACCAGATATTATAATATACTATGCCGGTATCACATTGCTGCTTCAGCATGTATAATATAAACAAGCTGTGTGTAAACTAATGCACACAAAATTGTACAGCCCTCCTTCACATTTAGATGGTATTATCCATAGATTATAGATATATGGTACTGCTTTAAGTTTTTTACTTCATTACCAATCAGTAGTACTAATAATAGCATGCGCATACCCTTTCCTTCATATAGGAATAGGTAGGTTGTGATGAAAATTAATGCGTTCGTACCATTCACACTATTAATTTCCTTTGAAATTTTCCATCATCGTAATATCAAGAACAAAACTTTAAATTCAAAATATCTGCACTACTTCTAATCACATAACTATAGTCAAACTATTTCTTCCAAAATTGGTATCCACCTAAATATACAGTCAAAACTACTTTGAATAAAACTAGATTTTCAAGACTGAAATAATTATAAATGTAATGAGAGCTACGTAATATTTTGTTATTAATACAAAATACAATACAACCAGTAACTGCTTTCCCTGAAGTCCTTACTTCTATCAAAACATATATGTATATGTATCCGGAATAATATTGATATAACGAACGTAACAAACGCAATAATAAGCAACAAACAAACAGATTCGCTTAAACACACGCAGGATTGATATGGTCCAACCCATATACAACTGAGATAACCATATGAAAAAAATCCAGCCATCAAGGCAAGGGAGGACAAGAAACAGAAAACATACCACGTACTGGAGGTCTTCTTTTATTTCTGGACAATGTGATATTTTGTTTCTGTATAAAAACTAGTTATGCATACTAAAAGCATGCTAGTGCTACAGCATCGCATATATACAGCACACTGCACTTGTAACGAAAACAGCTAAAAACAGCCTGAAGAACTGGCTACAGTTCTTTTACTGTGTGACACTCAACAATACATCAAAACTTACAATATTTCATTTTATCTTTAAGACAAATTGATAGTAAACGTACTGAAATAGAAATAATTGTATAAAGAACTTAAATGATAAATATTGTTACATGAACTTACGCTGTCGTATGTCTAGAAAAGTCGCTACAGTATCGTTTAAATTTAAATTTCCTCTGGTCATTATTGGACTGTCTGTTTTCTTTAGCATTTTTTTATATTCAGCCATACGTGAATATGCTTCTATTCCTTTAGTTAGATTATTAAAAGTATCCATTTTCTGTTTTAAATCCAATATATTAGTTTTGTTGTCATCAATTGTTCCTTCATTAATATTTTCAAGCAAACTATCAGTTGATGGAGCAGCTTTAGTGAATTGATTTAATTCTGCATCACGATGTTTAAGCAGATAAAAGTTGCCCAAGTTCTTGAACCGCATACATCCAAGACAGAATGTTCTTTTACAAGTCTGTGCAGATAGGAAATATCACATTATAACATTGCGTATTATAATTTATTATTATATATAAACACAAAATGCTGATGAAAATAAAAGCTTTAGCGCTAGTCAATGAAATTACCTGCACATGAAATAAAATTGATAAAGCCACCGGATTGTGGGCCCAAACCGCATTTTTAAATTTATACCACCATTTTGCTTTACAAGATTTCCAATTAAAATACTCTTCAAAGAAGCTATCTCGCCAAGTTCTATGATCAATCGGCAAAAAACTGCTTAATTTTTCAAATACTAACTCTTGGCTTTGTTTATAGGTAAATGTGTTCTGTTTAATGCAGCTTACGCACACATCCACAATGGGGAGATCACAATGCATTCTGAACCTGCTAAACAATTTGATTAAAACACAAATACCTACGCATTACGGATAAAATGGAAACGTACCAACATTAATTAAATTATAGCTGTGTTAATCTCACCTCGGCATAGGTTGAGTACATATGCTGCAGTAAAATGAATGTTCACGCAATTCCTTCAATAACATTGCTGTAGCATGCTCTGCAGATTGAACATCCTTAAATTCCAAACCATTTTCTTTAAAAAAGCGGACAAGCTCGTCCCTGCTGTCAACCAGTGTAGAGAATCGCCATTCTCTATCATATTTTTCCTAAAAATTAAGTCCACCCACGCATTATAACATAATTTCACTATTTCAGGTGTAACTTACAAATGTGTTGTCGCTCAAGTCCAGAACATAATTATTATACCATTGAAAGCGTATTGAACACTGTCTCATTAAGGGACATCCAGAAAAAGCTATTTCGATAACTGTGTATTGCGGAAATCATTTTTTTATACACAAATCTGCATTTATCTATCGGCTGAGTGGTAAATTTTCCATCCTTATTTTTTGGCAATGTCTTGCGTTGCTTCTTCGGACACTAAAAGTATATTAAATTACAGAAAGAAAACAGCGAGTCTCATATACATATTCTTATACATGTCCAAATTTTGAATTTCCATATTTGATGAATTTACAAGTGACATCACACAGTCCATCAATGTAAAAGTCACGTATTTTTTTGCATATTATATTTTTGTATGATGCACTAATATTCCATTTTACCTTTTTGTTGCGTTGTTCTTGATGTTGGACATCTTCGTATGACCGGACGGCTTGTTCCATTTCATCCCGCCAATGATACTCAAAAAAGTACGGAAATTGTCGAAAAAATTCAACAGGTTCTCTTGGGCACCACTCATACAAATTCTAAAGAAAATACAAAAATTTATTATACAAAAACAGTGTCATCATAGTTTAAATCTTACATCTATCAATGTTACTTTTATTTGTCATGTATACTCGTCTCTGTGATATGTTCGTAATAAAATTAATTCAGTGTCATCATACAAGTTAATGTAGTTTTAACTCTTACCCCAAAGTTGGTTAGAATCCCCATTTCTAACGCAGCTCCCATTAAAGATTTATACCAATCCTGTAGCATCTCTGCAGTAGGAGTCTTTTGCGAAATTGGTCGCTGATTAAAGATGTACTCATCTCCCGGTCTAAAAATTCATTTACGGCACAGTCAAACACCTAATTAGATATAATGAGTAATGCAATAGATTTTTTATAGAAAATATGAAACAATTACGCACATTGGTGGACAAGACCATAAAAATACCCTAGAAAATCCACAGTTTCGAATGTAGTTAATATAGGAAAGAAGGACCGTAAAGAACACTTTTCTCCTTTGGCTGGCCGGCTTATATAAATGTGCAGAGTCGATCATCGATATGTACGCCGTATTTCTGTTTGGGATGGGGCAGTTTGCGCCAAACTCTTGAAAGTATGCAGCAAAAAATGCAACATAACCCTTGGTTGTAGCTTGGAAGCACATTATAGTCCGTGACCTATTTAGAAAATCAAGTTTACTTACAAACATGCTAGAAACATTAAACATGTACATTATTTAGAAAGAAACATTTAATTTCATTGCTCTTACTTGTACGGAAACTTTGCCTCGATCGTAATTTCTTTCAAAAATTCTTCCACATTCTTATCTAGCGTCAGTACGTTAGAAAAATTTGATACGACCCGTACACAAATACGTCCATCCACATCACTGATATCTGTATTCACCCATCGTTCGATATAATCCGACAATGGAGTTCTAGGAGGTAGCCATTCGGTCACATCACACTTGTGAGCTGCATCATAACAATCCCTATCAACAGTCGACTTAATATTCCTAGTTTTAACACAGTGTCGCAGAACAAGACTGGCTGGTGGTCGCTCCATACTACATTCACATTTCGGACTTTCGTCCATGGTTAAGAATTGTCAAAACTCTGTGTCTTGTGTTAGATGACACCAAAAGAGATGAATCTTTCCCTGCTGATGACTGAGACGACAAACGGACTTCTTTAACCACTATAAACTGTAACATACACCAAACACTGCACTTGATTCTAGCCACGTGTTGATGAATCTTGAACAGGAAACCACTCATTTAGATTTGCAGATTCAGCTAGATATATCAAATCATAATTGCGTAAAACTGCATTCATTTTCACAAGTCCCGAAGACTATGGATGCCACAACAAAACTGATAAAGTGTATTCAGTGTATCGTCATTTATATCCATTAACCTTTTTGCATAATATTCCAACTGCATTGGAATTGGAACGAAACGAAAACGACATGTTTTGAATGTAATGCAAAAAGCTTTGGGGTTGTATGTTGGTGCCTCCTCATAGGTACTGAAATGGATACATATGAAATATGATATATCGGTTTATGGCGATAAAGCAAACAGCTTAAAAATACGTCAACTCCTAACATACAAATTACATTACATACCCTCTACTATTAATGCGAACGGTATGCATAATGCATGGAAATCATGGAATGAATGGTGCATGTGCATGAAGCATATAATCAAATGAAATGATTATTATGGCTGAGTACTTTTACAAATTTATTAAGGGCTGTATTGTGTTTATAATTATTCCAACATGGTGCTGTAATACTTTCACTTTTATTTTTTCAATATTCTGGAACACCGAGTACACACGCTATATACTATCTTTGATAAACCCCACTAACTCCAACAGCATCAAAAGATTAATCAATTAGTGAATAATGATCGATTGTATTCCAGAGAGAGATGATAGGAGCTACCGGGTAAGTTATGCCAAACTAGCTATACAAAACTTCAACGGGGTGTGGTATACATGTACTTTGGGGTGATTGGGGTNTATTCCAGAGAGAGATGATAGGAGCTACCGGGTAAGTTATGCCAAACTAGCTATACAAAACTTCAACGGGGTGTGGTATACATGTACTTTGGGGTGATTGGGGTGATACAGGGTGATTGGGGTGATACAGGGTGATTGGTGAATGACAACTGGTACGGAGATATCCAACACAACCTTCACAGTTCATGATAATGTTGTCGAAATTAGCAGCATTGACGTTTTGTACGTTACATTTTGTAAAAGTATCTGTACTTTTGTAAATTCAAATTTGTAAATGCAAATAAAGTAAATGTCGCATCGTCAAAACGAATAAATAAACACATTATGAAGTAGGACCCAGCTAGTTATTCTTCATCAACAACAACATCTTACAAACTTGCTTTGCAAACGTTTCATATCTTGTAAATTCAAAGCTCAAAAAGTCAGTTCCACTTCCAATTTTATCCCAGAAGGAGTTTCAGTAACGGTATATGACATCAGAGGTTGTACGCAAATTGGCACTCCGGCTTCCTGGAAGCTGGAAGCCCATGTTTGGGAAGGGGAGTTGAATGTCCAAGATTATTCCGCAGACGGAAACCAGACTACCGCTGCATAGCGTGTTCATATATGGCATTATATCACGACTCACGACGGTGAGTCGAGTCGAAAACCCCACTCCAGCTGGATCTGTCTAGTGTCTCAGAGATGCGTGATGCTTAGTTAGGTAATAACGAATTTAAACTTTGACCTCTGTCTAGCACGTTGACACATGCTAGTTTTAACCAGTTCAAAAATTTCTACTTTAAGTTTGTTAAGTTATGTTTTAAAGGTTTTTTTTATCATTTTGAATCACCTATCTATATATACTGAATTTCAGCCAATCTGAACTTTTAATTTAGACCAGTCCCGTTGAACTCGATGAACTTTTTAATCAATTTTGCATTTCTACGAACTTATCGGAGCTACTCTCCTAATCTGTCAATGGCAAATGGGGGAAAACAGATTTTTTTTAAATTTCTATTTTTAATGAATGTTGTGCCCATATACGGAACACGGAAGGGACGAAACGCAAAAAAAGGCTTTTATAAAAAGCCATGAATTTGCTTCAGTAAAACAATCATTATGTTTTTAGTGTTTAGTAGATCCGTCCTCAGATGATCAGTAGATGATTCATGAATTGAGAACCGTGATCGTTGAAGAGTACTATTTAAATTTAACCTAGCTCCGTTTGCTTATTCTACTAGGGAGGTCTCCATGAAAGAGTGAGCTCTCCATACTTAAAAATCTGCTTATTTACTATAGCATACCGATTACGCAAATATTAGACGTTCAGACCGACACTTTTTATATTTACAGGTTCTCGGAGTATAATAGAATCGTGACATTAAAGTTGTACACCACCGTAGTAGCATGGCTTACTCGTCACCCGAAGTAAAGTCGGTAAGGTGTCCTCCCAGATCATGGACTTTCGGCTTCCACTTAGATCATGGATTTTAGGCTTCCACCCAGATCATGGACTTTCGGCTTCCACCCAGATCATGGATTTTAGGCTTCCACCCAGATCATGTACTTTTGGTTGAAACAAATTTGTATTATGCAAAATTACTTTGCAAATGGAAGCAAAATATGTACATGTGAGAGGCGAGAGGCTAAACTACACGGACTGAAGCTGCCGTTTTGCACTCTCATGATTTATAGCATTACTAAAAATTCATCAAATTCAATAATTTGAGCTTGACCATTTTTGTCCTTTGACAATGCAATGTTCGTTTGGGTGGATGTGAAATGAGCATAAAACAGCGCATTGCTGATCGACGGACCAACAAACGTAGAGTTTATAAGATCAATCTTTAAGGATGGTTATGTGTTTTTGAAATTCTTTCGGTAAACACAACAAACATTAATGGCTAATGTGGAAAGCACAAAACAAAAAGAAATCTGGAAACTTTGTGATTGCCGTTGTTAATATTTCTACGCATCAAGGTTTTAAAAAAAAATTTAAGTAGAACGCAGAGTTGCAGTTTGACGATTCTACACAATTATCCCAATTACCCAATCCATACAGTACCATTAACTTTACGGTGACGCGGTATCTCTACTTGTTTGTTCGTCGATATACCAGTAGTAGTCTTGATTTGCTTCTGCGCCGCCGGCCGACGGTTAACACAAAACAGAGTGTAAGCCTTTGTTCAAAATTGTCATTGCCGAAACCGATAGGCAATTATAGCAACAAGTCATATCATGGTTCTTAATTGAACTCACCACAACTTACAAAGTCACAGAGGCGAAAACACGTACAATGTAAAATGAGTACAAAAGTACAATTCATTTGATAATTTAGCCTGTAATTAACGAGAATGTTAATATGCATTCATTTGTACGTATTGTATTTTATAATTTAATCTTCCGGTAGAGGGGGAGGTGGTGGTTCATCACAGTTCATAAACATTTGTGTTTACTATCGAGGTGACGATGACTAGATGTGAACTGTTGATTGTAAGGACTTTACTTGTGTTCAAAAATTTTACAAACGAGATAAAACGAGAGGACAATGTTTGTAGAATTGTTTATACGTTAATTGATATAGATTATTTTATTGCAATGCAATTACGTACATTGCACTTTGCACTATCGAACGCGTGTATATTCATATTCTTGAACAGTTTTTGTCAAACCTGTCAAAAACCTACACACGATTAATTGTTGCAGATTTGCGAGCATTTATAAATACCCATAACCACTTCACACATTCATAATAACTGAAACTAAGATTTTTTGTAAAGAGCGCCAGGAGCGAAGAAGTACAATACATTTACAAAGTCACTTAAAATTTGTACGAAACTCGTCGATTACATAAATTCAGTCCCAATCGGAGGAATCATGGCTGAGCGACATGGGAAACAAATTTCCACTTTAAAAGACCCCTGGGGTCACAATGCCAATGATTAAGCAATATGGGTCAAACTTGGTAAAATAAAATGATATAACTGCCCAGAAAGTACCTTGATACATGTGCTTGTAAGGGGCAAGGACCACAACATTGCTGAAAGCTGCTATGTATACGAAACGAAAATTATACTCTCTCCCATAATTAGTCAAAGATATCTGACACAGAAGCATCTACGAACAGACACAGCCCCCAGGCTGAAATGCAATATCCAATAAGTACCGTACCGTAGTACTGCGCCATGCCACCTCGTAAGAAACGATAATGCATATTGTCAAATAAATTTTTCTCCGGCACCACCGCGTTTTGTACCTAATAAATAGTATATATCAAGTCTAAATGAATATGAGATGCTACCACTAGGCATGTAGTACAAGTTTCATTCCAAACATTTTGACTTTGGTTTCATTGGAATAAAATACACCATAAAACACAAGTCATAACATATTTTGCATAATTCCGGCTTTTCATTTTCAACAAATGGACCCTATTTGGTAAAACGATCTTCATGAAATCAAGAATGAATTTAATTTTGTTCCACTAATTTTCGGTACTAGTCTTGTAAGGCTCAGGCTCAAGATACGCGGTCATGGTAGGTTTACCCAGTCTGCACTCTGCATTGTACAACTGTCATGCAAGTCCTGTATAAATATATGCCTTCATTGTGAATGTGAGTGAATACTGAATATCCATTGAATATTCTAGTCTGAAAATAAATCTCCTACAAGTATCACCAGTACCTACTTCATTGTCTATGCATTTAGATCACATCTTACGACGGAGCTTCATGAAAGTTAAAGTAGCGCTGACAAGAACCTTTTCAGACAGCTCTCACTACAATTTTGGAAGGGAAGGAGTCAACAAGGTACCTTGGTAGAATCAAAGGCAGGCCTTTGGAAATCACAAGTTACATTTTTCAAAATAGATAACCACTTTACCCAAGAGGGCATGTCGTTTTAATCAGTTTCTGAACTTGGTTTCAAAATGATTCGACTTATGTTAAATATTGTAGGATTATATTGTTTCTATTCCATTTTTTCATTATTATCGACTGGTAAGGTTCATTTTTAATACTGTTAAAACATTAAACTAATTATTATACTACGATCTGTAGCCTAAAACTATAAGCAACATTTAATATTAAAAAAACTTACACAGGAGCTTTAGGCGATCCCGCAAAAACGTGTGACGGTAGCCAGAATTTTAATGAAACTTTCAATATTGCGGATTCCGAACAGTGTGACAAATATTACGAATGCTCAGAAGGAAACCTAACAAGTTTTTCCTGTGAACCGGAGCAACGTTTTTCGATAGAGTCTGATGCATGTGATAATGCCAAAGCGGTAAACTGTAGTGGGCGTATCTTTAATGCTAAATGTACGTTCTGTTTTTCATACTCCAATTTACTCAATATTTACTTCTAAATATTTGAAAAACTATTTTAACAAAGTATAATCAATGTAATTATTTTATTTTTCAAAGCGCCTGTGAACCCAGAGTCCTGTAAAATTTCTGATGGGAAATTTTTGTGTGCGTACGGAAAGGAATGTATAGACTCAAAGCAGCTTTGTGATGGAAATTACGACTGCTTGGACGCTTCCGATGAATTTGAAAATTGCGGTAAATTTGCAGAGCTTTAGGCTTACAGCGAGTGTTTGTCTAAATTTCATGATAATTTGTGGAAAGTTTCAAAAACTGACTCTAATTTTTGGAAATATTCTTACCTTATCTCGTTTTTAGAGACGGTCTGTAGTATCAACGTGACGAAATGTGCTCAGACGTGCATTCCCACTCCCTCTACTCCCAGTTCTGGAGCAGGTACCTGCCTTTGCAGACAGGGCTACGACATTTCCACCGCTGATAAAACAAAATGCGTAGATATAAATGAATGCGACATTTTCGGGTCGTGTTCACAATCCTGCAATAATAGCATTGGATCTTTTGAATGTTCTTGTATGCAAGGATTCACACTCGGGGCAAATAACCGTAGTTGTGAGCCCATTGGTGAGTTGGATATATATAATTGACTGTTCTTTTATTTGGAAGAATCTTCTTGGCTTTAGGAATTCACACTCGGGGCAAATAACCGTAGTTGTGACCCCATTGGTGAGTTGGATATATATAAATGACTGTTCTTTTATTTGGAAGAATCTTCTTGGCTTTAGGAAAAGTGTAAATTTTTATATACTTCTTTCAGATCCAAAATGGAAACTCTTATATACCACAAGAGTGGACGTGGGATACATTTCAAAAAGTTCTAGTGGAAGGGAGCGTGTAAGTAAGTTTACACAAAATGACGGTCGTCCAGTGGCAGTAACTTACGATGCCAGAAATAATGTAACTTACTGGACTGATGCAACTTTATACCATGAAGCTATTTATAGGGGAACTCTAAATGGAGATTCAAATATTGAAGTTGTAGCAGATACTGGTAAAAAGACTCGCTTCATACAATTAAGACAGTAAATAAAGTTTGAAAAATTATAATGAGTATTACATTTCTTATACCGTAGGTTTGCTTCTTCCCGAAGGAATAGCCTTTGATTGGATAACAGGGAATATATACTTTGCAGATTCGAATTGTTCTCATATTGCTGTTTGCAGGAATGATACTAGTATTTGCGCTGTTCTTGTTCAAGAAACTATTGACAAACCTAGAGATATTGCATTGCATCCCAATTTAAGGTACACATTTTTGTTAGGGCATTGTCTAGTATTATGGTTTCTTTTTTAAAAATGTAATACTACTTAATGCTTGCAGTATAATGTTTTGGACGGATTGGGGTAGTACGCCTGCTATAATGCGTGCCGGAATGGATGGTAGCACTCCTTTCGCGATTGTTTCAACTGATCTCAAGTGGCCAAATGGGATAGCGGTTGATCAAGGAAGCTCACGAATTTATTGGGTTGACGCTCGCATGGATAGGATTGAATCAACCTTGTTTGGTGGCGATGACCGACAAATTGTTATTTCTCGTGAGTCGAAACACCCATTTAGTCTGGACGTATTTGGAGATCGGATATTTTGGAGCGATTGGAGTTCTCACCAAATTAAAGTATGGTCTTAGAAATGATGGCAAAGTAAAATAAGTCTATTTTCATGTTGCCTTTAACTAATTAATTACTTTGGTTTATTGTGGACAGAGTGCAGGAAAGCACAACGGGTCGAATAGTAAAGTTCACTTGTATGATCCTCTCACCTTAATGAATGGGCTGACTTTGTTCCATATCGCCAATCAACCAATCTTTCGAGCAAATCCCTGTGAAAGAGCAAGGTGTTCTCAGATTTGTACCCTGAGCCCCACAAAATCCTATAAATGCTTTTGTTCCGCAGGAATGGTTCTGGATAATGACAAGAAAACATGTAGTGGTGGGTTTAATAATTCTAATAAAATATACAGGTTATTTACCATTACCACCCACCACGGTGAGCATATAATTATATATCAATTTATTTCCTAGAGCCCGAGGATCTGCCCAAACTTGCCATTGCTTTGAAGGGAACGATAAAGATGATGAGATTCAATACTATCGGGAAGGACATTTTTGAAACTATTTCTCTGCCTCAAATTAAATCAATAAGTGCCATAGTTTACAATCCTATCAATGGTACGTTGATTTTAAGCGATGCAGCATCCAAGAAAATATACGAGTACAGTATAACTAAGAAACGTCTGAACATTCTGATTGACAAGCATTTAGACACTGTGAAAGGAATGGACATTGGTAATAGTTTCACTTTATTTTATTTATTGACAATACGAAAGTGAAATGTTTCTTTTATAGTCATTTAGATTATAAATTTCGTGTTAGATGTTGTGGGTGAGAACCTTTACTGGGTGGATGCAGGAAAGAAAACAATAGAGACGTTTTCATTTAGAACAGGTGCAAGAACCATAATAATGATTGGTGCGGACAACACCTATGATATCTTAGCAGTTCCAGAGACGGGGTAACTTGAATGATAACAGTTAGTAGTCTTTTTTATTGTATGTATATATACTTTGTCATTTGTCTTAAATTATTTATCTTGTGTCTTAGCTCATTATACATCGCAAAGATTGGTACACGAGGAGGAAAAATTTATAAAATGTTTCTGAACGGCAATAGTCATTCTGTTTTTCTACGCGTAGGGGAAAAAGAACCCATTGCCCTGGCTTATGATAAAGAATTTGACAGTGTTATATGGTATAACATACATTTTTACTTCAACATAGCACAAAACAACGGAGTGTCAATAATTTTTTGAAAGGTTTTACTACATTTGAAACCACATAATTTCAGGGCTGATAAAGCGAAAAAGGGCATAGAATCGATAACATCCGATGGAAAGTCGAGCTCCAGGATAGCTGTCAAACAGGACGGTCCACCTTCAGATGTCGTTAAATTTAGAAACCAAGTATTTTGGACAGATATGTTCTCGCAGGAGTTGAAACTGATAAATATTGGTTCTCAAAATTCACGGCAGATTATATTAGGAAGCTTCGACACAAATTCATCGTCTTCTAATAATAATACAAATTTTTTGCCCAAAATGGCAGTTATTAATAAAGATTTATCAGATTTGGACGAAATACGCAGGAAGCATGATTGTTCTTTCCAAAATCCAAGCAGAAAGACATGCTCTCACGCATGTTTGCTCACTGGAGAAAAATTCACAGGAGTTTGTCGTTGTCCGGAGGGGTTATCTCTGGATGAAGATGGAATGACATGTATTAAGCTTTCTACGTGCGAGCAGGATCAATTTACATGCAATGATGGACAGTGCATCAACAAGGCTTACGTCTGTGACGGTTCTCCTGATTGTAGTAATCATGATGATGAAGTAAATTGTAATCAAACAACTTGCATGCAAGGAAATTTCAAATGTGCAAGCAATGGCGTCTGTATTCCCGGTATGTTACCTCATTAAGGTACATTAATTACTGTTTGTTGTCATTTAAATATATAATGTGCTTCAATACGACACTTTGAACAGATCACTGGGTATGTGACGGAGAAAATGATTGTGTGGATGGAGACGATGAGTTTAACTGTACCTATGCACCGTGCAACGAAGGTATGTTAAGATATACAAGTTTCCTTTCATGTTGTGGTGTGGGGTTATCTGACACAGCTCCTCAAATTGTTTTATGTTCTTGTCTTCTTCCAAAAAAAAGATTTTGACTTCCGCTGTGAAAAAGGCCGATGGTGCATCCCCAAGTCCTGGAGGTGTGACCGTGCATTCGATTGTCCTGGGGATGATTCAGATGAACGTGGTTGTAACTTTACCTGTCCAGAAGGGTTTTTTCAATGTACTTCCTCGCAACAATGCATTGTGGCCGACTGGGTAAAGCTGGTTTCTGTTGCATAATTTTAATGATATCCTTTAAAATTCGGCCACAATCTTTTAAAAAATACAAATCATATAGGCACTTGAGCCAGACAAGGCTTTTACGCTGGTCCACATGTCGACAATAAAATATTGTACTTTATTTTATTTAAGGTTTGTGATAAGGAAAGAGATTGCGAAGATGGTTCGGATGAGCTAGCCAACTGTGAACACAAAACCTGTGGACCTGATCAATTTACATGCAACAGTGGCAGATGTATAGACATGAGCCACGTGTGCGACGGCTGGCCAACCTGTGCCTATAACGAAGATGAAGCCAACTGCAATTCAACAACAACAATTTTCGGGGAACACACAAGTGACGTAGTCAATATGACTGTTATACCTCCAGCAGAAGAAAAGAATAAGGGAAGCGGAAACACCCTTGCGATTATTCTTGGTGGTATAGTCATAATCGTGCTTGTAGCGATTATTATTGCATTAGTAATGTATAAA
>JAHZNE010004777.1:0-11782 GCA_027744055.1 Callyntrura sp. NNG-2020
TTTATACTATCACAGATAAAAAGACAATGGTTTGCCTAATTCATTCACAAAAAGATATTCGGAATGTTTTATAACAACAACTTCTCACTACTCATTAACAATCATATTATGGTTATCGACTCGTTTGTACCACCCTCTTCTGCGTAGAATACCTATACTTATGATCACAAAATGTTATATTGCAAATTTCTACCAGTGGCAAATTTACTGAATATAGATTATTTTAAATTCATCCATCTCAGTCATGTACAACCGTCAATTACTAATTACTCTTACTACTGTATCTCTTTTATTTTTTCAAAATCATCGTGTCTGCAAAGACTTACGTGAATTCAAAGACGAATACATTTAAAAAGCCAGTCTAGTCTGAACCAAGTCATTAGTGCATACATGTCACTCGCTGCATGTTATCTGACTTGTTTTCATTAAAACCTCATTAGTCTTGAAACTACAAACCAGAAAGTAAAAGTAAGCTCGTCATATACCAAGTTTGATGTGTACATTCAAATTTTAAATTCTTTTTAGTTCGTTACTATGGCGTTACCATGCCATAGATAGATCCAAGTAAAATATGAAGGTAATAAGAAATGTACCATCGTGCACCCTTTTCACCGTTACGATTCTCATATTCTTTACCCAAGCAAAGTCCACCTTAAAAGTACGCCAGTCAAATGTGATAGTTGTCTCAAATTCATCTGAATTAAGGGTAGCCCTTACCAAAGTCGTACCGGGAGGCATGATCACAATGTCAAATGGTTTATACTCGGGTGAGTTTGTAGCTGCCGTTAATGGAACGGAAATAAACCCCATCCTCATTACAGCGGTGGAGGGAAATCGACACAATGTAACCATTTCAGCAAGAGAAGACAGCACGCCTGCATTTGTGGTAAAAGGGAATCACTGGAACATGAAGCACTTGCTATTTAATGGTTCCGTTGGTCTGCTCGTGACGGGGGACGAGTTTTTGGCAGAAAATATCACAGTGCAAAGTTCAAACACAGGGATTATTCTAAGAGGAGTGGAAGCAATGGTGGCGAACAGCTCGGTAATAGGTTTTGGCTCCGTGGGAATCCTGGTGGATGGGAACCATGCGTATTTGGAAAATGATATCATTTCACAGGCGAGTACCTGCATAATCGTGGGAGATAATTCGTGTTGTGCGTACTTGAACAGAAATGTGTGCTCTGGCGACGTCAACATTTTGGGACAGAAAACCGTTGAAGAAAACACAATACATTCAAATGGACAATAGGAGGAAATACAACGTTTTACTTAAAATTCAAATGAAAATATTATTATTGTTGTATTACAATAATTATTTCTACATTTCGTACTATTATAAACGTTAAACTCAGTCATTATTTATTTTACGTATAATTTAATAATAAATTATAGTTGTTAACTAATCTAATGTAAGTATTATCTGAACAAAATGTATCAGATCCCTTACATCAAATTACATTATCCTTTTCCAAAAGACCTTTAGAAAAATTGTTACTTTTTCGTACGATGAACCCGCTTCCGAATTTTTTTCATCAGTTCATTAGGTCGGAATTGGTCCCCCTTTTGCTGGTGCGACCTTTCATGAATACGAAGAACGCTAGATGTTCGGAATTTCTGCTCTCAAACGAAGCACTGAAAGGGTATTTCTTTGGTATGAATGCGTTTGGGTATGCTGAGTGTTGTCTGCTCAGAAAAACTCTCCCCACACTCCTCACAAATTGGTCTTGTTTAATATTTATTCTCTGAGTTACTTCTTCTCACATGGTGTCCCACCCAGCAGTACTAAACTGTTAAAGCCACTGCCACAGTCTGTGCACAAATATTAATTGGTGTGCCCCAAGTGTTCCATAGTTTGCTTTATCTTAGAATCTTGTCACATCCGGGTACGTCACACGGCCACACAAAACCGTCAAAGTTGTGCTTCACTCCACGATGATAGTTTTCATGAAGATGAAACCGTTTCCAAGTGGTGAACTTTATGTTGCATTCGGACAACATAAACAATTTTATCCGTGCTGTAAAATTGCAAGAGGACAACCATAAATGTCAAAATAGCGCCCGCAATATGTGGAATATTAACAGGAGATTAAACTAGTACATTTACTTATTTCCGTTTATTATTACATGATAATTTACTAATGCAAAAGCGCGCAATCTAGCGTGGATATCACTAACGGAAGATAAAAGTTTTCTGTTTAACGTAAGGAATGCTACTGGATTGATGTCGATTGGATTCGCCAACATTCTGATAAATGTATAAATGTATGTATAACACGCCCTTTTCCCCTACTTAATTGGCTATAAGTTGCTTTTACAGTGTACCTGTGTATTTTGTTGCTCGTCATCAAGTATTATTTGCTTCAGCAAAGACACACATCGATTTACCTGGCCAAAATAATTTCGAATTGTGCTCATTTAAAAAGTTTACCATAAATCATGTAACAAATGGTATCGTATCCAACACAGACATTTTGCTTCCATAACAAAGTTTAAGCAGCACCTTATTTTTAAGACCCTCGGCCGAATCGAACAAAATATACAGCCTCAGCGTTGGTAGCCCAAAATTTACGATAACCTGTATTACCCCATAAGGATTGTAATTTGCTACGTCTAAAAGTCCAAATGAAAGAAAGAGTATTTCCGCAAAAACCATCGATAAGCAATCCAACACCAAGGAGTGCCCAAACGCACAATTAAACTGTTTTATTAATGTCTCCACTTCTTGGCCCATGTGGACCATTCTCATAGTATCAAGAATATCCGTGTCTTATTAAATTATCTCTCCAATGATTAAAAGAAACCTGGCTGATGCAGCGTTGCAATTTATTCTCTAATAAACTTATCCCAGAGTGACAATTCACAGACGGGGTGGAAATGTTGGAATGTTGGAATATATCAGGGTGGAAATGGCGACCTATCCAGTTGAAAAAATAAAGATGGAAAGAATCCCCCATGAATTACAAAGATAAGAGAACTTGCCGCTTCGAAACAAAATTTCCAATAATAAAGTGTCCAAGTTGTCGAATGTGGGAGGACAGATCGGTAAATAACTTGATAGCTTCTTTCTGTTCCCCAGGGTAAGAGCTTGTATGGTTGGAAATAATATAAACTGAACCAGTTTGTTGTGAAAACCGGTAATTTTTTTACGCTGGAGAAAAATGAGCAGGGTAGACGCCAAATCGCACCAAACACAGTTTGCACTGGCCATAATGGCGCAAAATTTTTGTGTTGGAGTTTGTCGATCGAAGGCGTAGATTCCATTAAAAGTATTTTGTACTTGCTCAACACCTACCAGGAACACCGAAAGAATTACGAACGGTATGAGGACAATTAAACATTCACGGGTGTACCATGAAAATGTCAAATAGGCATTGGGGTTGAGTGTAAGCAAGTTGAAACCGAGATACTTGCTGGGACGTAATGAAACAACAAGGAGCTCCAGAAAACTTGAAATTGCAATGTTCTCTAGTTCCATATTAACGGCGAAATGACGACAACCACTCCCTGTCGATGCCAATGGTCGCTGTACTTTAGCTGAAGTGTACAAATCAGTAAGAAAAATACTATAATTGTACGTAACAACAAGCCTTTACAAAAAGGAAAGTTATTAGCAAACGTTTTGTATATACATAAAGCAAATGGACACATAACTCACTTATTACACCAAAAAAATTAGCAAGGCTTACGAAGCGCGGGTGTAAGTAAGCAAAAGTACTTTTTCATGTCGACAACTTCATCTCCCTGCTTCACTAATTAATTAATTCATGTGTAATGCAAACACAGGAGATAAACTTCAACCCCTTCTATCCAAAGTTATTTACATATGATTAATTCAGCCTTCGACATTTTTATCATTGTAAAACTTAGTAATTAAATACATAGAAGTAATTAGAAAATGATATTAACTGCGCATGTAACGCAAGTGAAGTGATAGAGAGCATAAATTGTAGCGTTCCTAGAAAACAGCTACATCCATCATCTACGTATAAAATGGCTAACGGAAAGCGACATAATTATTATGACATGATTACAAATGCACTTTCATATACACATGGTCATAAGAAATGTAAGTTATTGCAAAAATCGAAACTAAACTGCAGTAACAATTAGTGTAAACTATATCGAAACGATGGTTTCATAAACCGATATGATTAAAGTAAGCTTGTTGAGTAAGTATTGCTATATTGCTTTTATTTACGTAACAAATTAATTCAGCAAATTCGAAAAATTGAATCTGGTAACGTTAAAGGTCAACAACCCTTCTCGGGTGAAAGACGAGTGCTTCCGGTAATACTTCTTTAAAAGAAGAAGGCGAACTCTTTAGATTAATTTCATTAGTCGACTGATGTACCACCAATTTTATCCGTCGTATAAAACTGCAATAGGACCACAATGTAAGTTACACAAGCACCGGCGATCTATGCAAAAATAATGAAATATTATTTAAAAATTAATTAATTAAATGCTAGATTACTTCAGACGTAATTAATCGGTTAGTAATAAATTATTGTAAGCATCAACTATGTAACTAACGGAAGATAAAAGTTTTCTGTTTAATGTAAAGAATGCCCCAGGAATAATGTCGCAAGGGTTCACCAACATTTCCATAAATTGCGTGAATACCTGAACAAGACAAAATAATTATAAGAATATACATCTGTCATGACCTCTGTTCTTAATACTTAGGCAACTTCCTTAATGCGGATTACTTCTATGCTTATATTACCTGCGTACTCTGTTTTTCGTAGGTCGCGTCCCCTTCCAGTGGCAATGGTACCTGTTTCAACAAAGACATGCATCGACTTATCTGTAAAAATATGTTCAAAAACATTTATTTTTACCCGAAAATCATTACATGCTGATATTTTATTACATTTACACATAATTGGCATAATACCTTATTTCTCAGAACCTGTGCGGAATCGCACATGATAAACAGCATTAGCGTTGGCAGCCCAAAATCAATGAAAACCTGTACTGTACCAAAAGGACCGGCATTTGTCCAATCTAAAAGTCCCATGAAAATAAAGGTAACTTGTGCAAAAGCCATTGACCCACAATCCAACGCCAAGCAGTAGCCAAACGCACTGCTAAACTGTTTCACTAATGTTTCCATTTCTTGATACATTTTGATCACACCCGGGATAGTGGAATATTTCAGAAGGTTCCTGCACTCTGTCGAATTCCGCGAATTTATGTAACTTTGCAGGCTCCTCTCTAATAAACTACCCGCCGTTTTCAGAATGAGCAGCAAAGTAACCACCCAGAGCCGGGGTAGATACCTGAGTGTGGCAATAGCCACCCAACCGCCGGTCCAGGCAGGCATGGCAACGAGAGTCCATATGTTATCGTTTTTAGACAACTCCAGTTTACTGTAGCGGTATAAGACATACATAAAAGTGGCTGCAAATTCTGAAAGAAAACTCCCTATAATTAAATTGCCAAGTTTTCTAACGTATGAAGACAGAATGGTAAGCATCTTGAAAGTTTCCTTTTGCTCCGCGGGACACGAATTTGTATAATTGTCAATGAAATGGACAAGGTTGTTGTGAAAAATGATGATTTCTTGACGCTTTAGAAAAATGAGAAGGATGGTTAACAAGTCACACGAAAAAGCATTTAAACTGCCCATGATACCACAGAAATTTTGTGTAGGGGTCATTTCATTCAACCCGTAAATTTCACTGTAAAGATCTTCTACTTGATTGAAACCTGACATGAACGCAGGGAAAATTAAGATTCGTATTAGTACAAATAAACATTCACTGGAGTACAACGAAAATGATAGGGTGGCATTCTTGGGGTTCAGAGAAAACAAGTTGAAGCCGAGTTTACTAAACCGAAACGAAATTTGAAGAAGCTTGAGTAAACTAGAAATTGTCGTATTTTCCATTTTAGATGTTTCTTCCTGTCACATTAATACAATATATGTGGGTAACTTTTAAAGCGGCAATCAATAAATCACCGAAACTGTATTAATACTTAATTAATATTAAATTAATTAAATAAATTAAAATTAAATTTAAAAAATTAATATTAAGACTAAAAATGGAGGAACAAAGCATTTACTTGTATAACATCATCTATAACTAGGTTTGAGTTATACAGGGCTGATATGACGTTTCGTATAAAAAGAGTAGTTAAAACGTAAAATTGTATATAGTACGATATCACTTCACCCCATTATACGTTAACATGTAGAAGGTAGATTTTACCAATAATTTTAGCGCAAAATGAATGAGTCGCATATTCATATTATGAGATATGAACCAGAATTTACATATAATAACTCGAAATACTCTAATATTTTTTCAGAGCAAATATTGAATAAATAAAAACGATGACAATAAAAGCAATTACTAAAAAATTATACCTAAAACAATACAGTTGTTTTGGCAGGAGTCTTTAATAGCTTCAATCTAATCGTGGTCTAACTACAAGCTGTCAACTAATTAGATCGTCACTGTAGCTGTACATTCGATCGATTAAACATATTAACGAAATATAATTATATGAACTAATTAAGTTATAGCAATATTTCAAATTTCAGCCAAGTACTATCAGACGTAAGGGTTCAAACGTATGTAATATTTGATATTTCTTCATAGTATCTTGTATATGAGGAAAATCTCCTACGTTGTTCAATTATCATCTAGTATATCTAATGCTTCTTAGATACTCTTATTATAGCTCACGCTTGGACCTTACCTTTGAGCATGCAGCGCATACCATGTCTCGTAAAATCTAAAAATTAACAGTGCCGGTGTTGAAAGAGCCTAATACCAGGACCCAATTTCATAAAAATGACAGGCTGACAATTTGACAAATTTTTCAGTTAGTCACTGTTGGTTACCCATACATTTAAATGGACGAATTTTTGACAAGTTTGTCAACTTGTCGGAACTTGTAATTTTATGAAATGGGGTCCAAGGTTATTTCGTTGCATTTATATTTTGCATTGCGTTGCATCTTCCTATTTAACGCCTATTTAATGTATCCATGAATTCTATTTGTGCGTTAAAATAGAGCCATGTCATGGCCATGTTCAGATAAATTAATGCATGTAGTAATGTGATACACAATACAGTAGTCGTATAATTTGTATTAAAATAATTTAAATTTTAAATCATCTGAAGTTTTTGATATTACATACATAGTTAACTAATTACTACCCTGTAATTTTGTTATATAAATATAAAATGTTTAGTACAGA
The DNA here is from genome assembly GCA_027744055.1 of Callyntrura sp. NNG-2020. Classification (NCBI taxonomy): domain Eukaryota; kingdom Metazoa; phylum Arthropoda; class Collembola; order Entomobryomorpha; family Paronellidae; genus Callyntrura; species Callyntrura sp. NNG-2020. The sequence continues at coordinate 7,217 of JAHZNE010004777.1, forward strand.
TCTAAAATTTTATTGTTAAATTATTTAACCAAAATAAATTGTACCGTACAAATGAAAAATTGTAAAATCAGCATACATTAAAATTTCTAATTGCGATGTTCATTTTATATTGCACTGTCAGTCAGTCGATACAGTCTTAATGGCTAACAAATATCAGGAAACATGTCGCTGAGCATGCTATCTATAAAAATCAGTCTAATAAGTCTATATTTAACTATACATATAGTCTACTTCTCTTTTCTCCATATTTCTCTAATGTTACAACATGTCACACTAATAACACCATAAACGTAATAATTTAATATTGTCAATAACAAACTTCAACTAATCAATTCTTTAAAATTGTTTTAGATATTATGATATCCACATCTACTATTCAGTATTTTCTTTCGTAAAATTGATTTAATTCAAGGGAGATTTTTAATCATTCCCCCATCACCGAGCAGCAGCCTCAGAATTGGAAAATTTGAAAAGTAGTAATCGCAAAAGTCAAAGTTGAACTGTATAAAAGGTATAAAACAGTTACAAACTACAGTTGACAGTAGTCTGTTTAACAAACAATTCAACAGGAGCTATTTTCCGGTTTTTTTAGTCCGGAAAGGATTAATCAGTCTCCGTTTTCACTTTCAGTCGTAGGCCCCGGCTCTGAGCTATTGGTAAAGTATTACAATGTCAAATATGATTAACTGGTTTACCTTCAAACAAAAAATTACAATTTTAGGATATAGGTTAAAAATACCTGTTTATGATTCCTGGTTGCGGATGTCCCTGTGCTATTGGAACGGTCGAATGTACTGTAGTTGTCGGTTTCATGGAGAACACCAGCACGCCGGTAAGCACCAGTACAAAGGAAATAAAATATAGTGCGTGGAACTGATAGTGAAAGAGGAAAATGCCGACAAGAAGGGAGTAAAAATCCGCGGTGAGTATTGATAAGTTGTACACCGTCGCACTACTCAATTTCATTAGTCGGGCGGCAAGAATGTAGAAAGTGAATTGGGTCAGGGCAAAGGTGGCAAGAAGACCTAAAATAGACCACATGGACGTAGAGGAGGATTCCATGATTGCCTCGGTGACTTGATCCCATTCCAAAATACAGCTAGAAATGAGTAAAGGTCATGTCATATTAAATTATTTTGAAATCATGAATGGTAACCGTAGGCAAACTTATTCGAGCTATCGTCAATCTTACGCTTGAATTCCAGTGATTACAGCTCCAAAAACTCCAATCATTCCCAGAAACTCCACCATATCAAAAGTCTTGACAAGAAATTCCTGCGTCACGTTGGATACGCCATACAGAAAAGCTCCCAAGAGACACAGCACATCTCCCAAAAGTCGATCATCTCCTTGTCCGAAGGGAATGCCCTCCTCAATATCCGCCCAAACAAGGCAAGAACACAACGCCACTAAAAAGTAGCGCCACCCCCGGGTCTTCAACACGAAGAAAAGGTTACCCCTCCTGTTACCTCTGTTCTCCTCTAAAGTTCCTGTGGAAGATCGGCACGCCACAGTAGATGTGAATACAATGGCGAGAATAAAATAAAACAAAAAGTTCTGGAATGTCGGCACTCGAACACCGTATAAATTACCGAGATAAACACTTGTCACTGCCGAAAGACACAATAAAATCGACAGCAACTGACCGATGATAATGGAAAGCCATCGGGATCGTCGACCACCACTAACGGGAAAGGAAGAAAAATAATTTTGTGAGGCATTGCTCGAATTACGACGAAGAAGTGGTGCCCTTTCTTCGTCTTCTGCTCCTGTTTCCATTCCTAATGATCAATTTACCCACTAACAACTGACAGCATTGATTTCCCAGCATCAATTTTAATATTTAACTCGGAAGCATTTTCCAATTTGCATGCTATTTAATTAAATGCAATCGAATTTTACTTTTTAGTTGATTTATAGTGGCAATAATGACAAGTGCGTGACAGATACAGGGCAGAGTGGGAATGAAAATAAGAATAAAATTATTGTTACTCCTGATTTCATTTAAATCATGAAAGGTGCAAAGTGAATGGGGCGAAACGAGAGAAAAAATAATTGCTTGCTATCTTTTCGTTACTCGTCTCGTACTCATCAGATCACACTCATCAGCCAGCACTATGAGAGATGCGATATATTTGTCTTTGTTCGTCTTGCGTTGAATGCTATACTTTTACAACTTGTACATCCATCATGTCATACCAAATCAAACCCAGCCATCACGAACGGCTTCGCTATGGAAATGTTTATTGGGCCTGACCATTCGAAAATTTTCAAAAGTGTTGGTAATGAATATTTGGTTCCTAACCCCTGAGGGTATGAGGGAGGATCGCTCGCAAACATATGGACCGGACTCCAACTACAATCTAAATTTTGCGAATCAGTAATGGCAATAGTAACACACATTTTTATCGAATTAAATAAACTTTAAAATTAAAAAAATAAACACATTTTGTTGCTATGCAACATGAATAAGACTAATTTTAGCACATTATGTATTAAAATATGGAAAATAAATGAATAACTCGTGGGAAAAGTAGTATCAATACAGACTCCCCAACAAGAGAAATTAGACTATCGCAGAGGTACGAGACGGGTTGACCACGAAGAGATAAATATAATTGGAAATAAAAGTTCAATGGGAAGATTTACTATTAAATAATTAATTAAAATGCATTGGATAAATGGTGTGTAAATAAATTTACATTCTAAATATACCTAAAAATACCATCGTCGCGAAATTAGTGCCGGCTGCTGATGTAATTTTAATCACGTGACTTTGGTTGTATGATGTTGGTATCTTATTTGATACAGTTGCCAAGGTGTGTGGCAATTAAAATGTAATTTTACTTGTCTTGTAATGACCTAAATTTTGATATTAAGAAAATTTTACCGCATGTGCAAGATATAACGTATCGTATAATACATTCGTTCGTTTTTACGGTTTTCCTATTTTAATTTGAAGTACATGTAGAATCGTGTACATCTGTTTTAATTGCATCGATACAATGACAGTGATAGGTGGGTTAGTGTAATTAACGAATAATGAAATTAGATTGTAGCAACTGGTGTAATATAAACCGTTCTGCCATTTTTTGCCTGTAGTGGTCTGTGATTTTCTATGAGAGTTTCCCCATTCCCATCCGTCAAATACCGAAATTGCTGAACATCGTTATGACTAATGGTTCCCGCCCTGCTACTGACAAACCAGTTGACCTTCTCATCACAGCTGGGGGTTGTCAGGGATCCCTTGTAAGTGTACAAATGATTTTGACCTGAGGAACCTGGCAAAAGAGACGTGAGGTCCAAAGGCGCTGACACAAAAGTCCAGCGTCCAGTGGAGGACGGTCGTTTGACTTTATCCAAATTCTGGATGACTGGAGCTAACTGAGAGATTCCGGTGGCATTACCCTGTCCCACGTTTAGCATTATCCCAATTACTGCCAACGCGGATGAGTCTGTACTCGCAAGGGCAGCTGCTGTGGAAGTGTAGTTACTCCTAAAATGAACCAAATGAACTTCCATGGAAAATGATCGCCCACCGTCATACACATGCTCGGAGCCTACCCCGTCTTCTGAGCCCCAGTGGAAATGTGCGGTATCCAACCGGTAATCTGCAGCGGATCCTGTGGTACCTTGGTAATTCGAAAGACCAACGGGTTTACTAGAGTTCGAATAGGTCGGGTCTCGAAATTCTATTACTACACTGTGACCTGAATTGCGCATACGAAATGAACTACTTTTGTACGTTCCTTGATGAAGATACACTCCCCCTGGAAGTACAGGACCATAACTAGGAAGTGAAATAGGAGATTGATGTGTTCCAGTCTGACAAATACCCGGCCACAAATCCGTGGTAGGACCACATTCGGGATTCGAATAACAGAACTCTTTATCATCTTCAAATACGCCGAAAGCTCGATCTTTCTCTTCTGAAGATTCTGTATTGGAATCAACAACGTTCGGAATCACTTCGGATGTGAAGGTAAGTAACAACAGGAGTAATTCCACATGTTGTTTAAATTTAAGGGAAGATGCACTGTTTCGAAAAATTGATTTCATTTTAAGCAAGGATGATTTGCAGTAGGATGTTAATCTTATCCTGTATCTAGGGCACCACTCAACCAAATAGTGCAGAGATGTGCCATAACGCCGGTTGAACTCATTTCCAGTGTCGTTGTTTTTGTACGTTATGCGTTTCACCTTGAGCATCACGTCCATTTGTTGGAACAATAAATATTATTCGCACACGCATAATGATGCGTGACTAAACACAAATTTAGTGGTATCTAATTTATTGTTAAACACTTGTAATCGTGCTAGCTGGTGCAGTATATATGATATGTACAGTACAATTCTGACCCAGACCCAGAAATATTGTAATGGTAATTAATTGCTGTTTTTCTATTGGTCCTGAAATTTGGCGATGACTGAGTGATTTGCATAATAAATAAAGTAAAGAGACAATACATATATGTTACCTAGTAAGGATTATCAAAATGAAATACATTAAGCAAGAATTAAGATGAACGAAAATTATCTTTTAAAAGGTTTTGTATAATGACAATA